>PVJL010011406.1:0-43116 GCA_004026885.1 Lyroderma lyra | reverse complement strand
CCTTTTTCTCCACAGCTTCTCCAGCACTTGTTATTCCTTGTCTTGTTGATAACAGCCATTCTCACAGGTGTGAGGTGGTATCTCATTGTGGTTTTGATTTGCATTTCCCTGATAGCTAATGAGGATGAGCATTTTTTCATATGTCTGCTGGCCATTTGTATTTCTTCATGGGAGAAGTGTCTGTTTAGTTCTTCTGCCCGCTTTTTTATGGGATTGTTTTTTTGTTAAGTCGTACTAATTCTTCATATATTTTAGATATTAGACTCTTATCAGATGCGTTGTTTGCAAATATTTTCTCCCATTGAGTTGCGTGTCTCTTTTCTTTGTTGATGGTTTCTTTTGCTGTGCAGAAGCTTTTTAGTTTGATATAGTCCCATTCATTTATTTTTGCCTTTACTTCCCTGGCCTTTGAGGTCAGGTTCATGAAGTCTTCCTTGAGTCCTAGGTCTATAAGTTTAGTACCTATGTCTTCTTCCATACAGTTTATTGTTGCAGGTCTTATATGAAGGTCTTTAATCCATTTTCAGTTATTTTTTTGTATGTGGTGAGAGTTCACAGCTCAGGTTCATTCTTTTGCATATGTTTTTCCAGCTTTCCCAGCACCACCTACTGAAGAGGCTGTCTTTTCCCCATTGTATGTTTTTTGCTCCTTTATCAAAAATTATTTGTCCATAAATTTGTGGATTTATTTTTGGGTTTTCAGTTCTGTTCCATTGGTCTATATGTCTGTTTTTCCACCAATACCAAGCTGTTTTGATTATTGATGCTTTGTAATATAAATTGCTTTGGCAATTCGAGGTCTCTTATGGTTCCATATAAATCTGGTAATTCTTTTATCTATTTCATGCAAGTATGATTGTGGGATTTTGATAGGAATTGCATTAAATCTGTAAATTGCTTTGGGCAGTATGGCCATTTTAACAATGTTAAGTCTTTCTATCCATGAACATGGGATCTTTCCACTTCTCTGTGTCCTCTTTGATTTCTTTCAAAAGTGTCTTACAGTTTTTTTGTATATAAGTCTGTCATGTTCTTTGTTAAGTTAATTCCCAGGTATTTCATTCTTTTTGTTGTGGTAGCAAAAGGAATTGATACTCTCATTTCTTTTTCTGAAAGATTGTTGTTTGTATATAGGAATGCTGTTGATTTTTGTACATTGATTTTGTATCCTGTGACTTTACTGTACTTTTTTATTGTTTCTAATAGTTTCCTGGTGGAGTCTTTGGAAATTTCTTTATAAAGGATCATGTCAGCTGCACATAGTGACAATTTGACCTCTTCATTGCCAATTTGGATACATTTTATTCCTTTCTCTTGCCTGATTGCTGTAGCTAGGACTTCCAATGCTATATTGAATGGCAGCGATGACAGGGGGCATCCCTATTTTTGTTCCTGATTTTAGAGAAATAGGCTTTAACTTTTACCCATTAAGTATAATGATAGCTGAGGGTTTGTCATATATGGACTTTATTATTATAAGATACTTTCCTTCTATACCCATTGTTTTCAGTGTTGATTGTAAATGGATGTTGTATCTGTCAAAAGCTTTTTCTGCATTACTTGATATGACCATATGGTCTTTATCTTTTATTTTGTTTATGTGGTGTATCACATTGATTGATTTTCATATGTTGAACCATCCTTGAGATCTTGGAATAAATTCCACTTGATCATGATGTATAATTTTTTTGATGCATTGTTGTTTTCTATTTGCTAATGTTTTGTTTAGGATTTCGTGTCTTTGTTCATCAGAGATATTGGTCTATAGTTTTCTTTTTTAGGTGTTGTCTTTGCCAGGCTTTGGTATTAGAGTAATGTTGGCCTCATAGAATGAGTTAGGAAGTATTGCTTCCTCTTCAATTTTTTAGAAGAGTCTGAGGAGGATAGGTGTTAATTCTTCTTTGAATGCTTGATAGATCTTGCTTGTGAGGCCATCTGGTCTGGGGCTTTTGTCTCTAGGGAGATTGTGGATAGTTATTTCATTTTCTTCACTATTGATTGGTCTATTTAGATTATCCAGTTATTCTTTGTTCAGTCTAGGTAGGTTATAAGTTTCTAGAAACTTGTCCATTTCTTCTAGGTTGTTAAATTTACTGGCATAAAGCCCTTCATAATATTTTCTTATAATCCTTTGTATTTCTGTGGTATCAGTGGTAGTTCCTTCCCTTTCAGTTCTAATTTTGGATATTTGTGTCCTTTCCTTTCATCCTTTGATTAGTCTACCCAGGGGGTTGTCAATTTTGTTGACTTTCTCAAAGAACCAGTTCTTTGTAATATTCATTTTTTCTATTGTCCTTCTGTTCTCTAATTGGTTTAGCTCTGCTTTAATTTTTATTATTTCTTTCCTTCAGCTGACTTTGGGTTTTGTCTGCTCTTCTTTTTCTAGTTCTTTAAGATGGGATGCTAAGGTATTTACCTGTGATTTTTCTTGTTTCTTAAGCTAGGCCTGTAGTGATATAAATTTTTCTCTTCTTACTGCTTTTGCTGTATGCCATAATTTTGATATGTTGTATTTTCATTGTCATTAGTTTCTATATATTTTTTAATCTCTTTGTTTTTTATCCAGTCATTTTTTAATAAGATGATGTTTAATTTCCATATATATGTGCTTTTTTTTCTGCTTTCCTTTTATAGTTGATCTCCAGTTTCAAAGCTTTGTGGTCTGAGAATATACTTGGTATGATTTCAGTCTTCTTGAGTTCACTGAGCCTGCATTTGTGTCCCAGCATGTGGTCTATCCTTGATAGAAAAAAAGGTGTAGTCTCTTTTTGCTGGATGAAATGTCCTATAAATGCAAATTATGTCCATTTGGTGTAATGTGTCATTTAGAGCTGTTATTCCTTATTTGTTTTCTGTTTGAATGATCTGTCCATGGCCATTAAGGGGGTGGTTAAGTCTCCTACAATGATTGTGCTTTTGTCAGTTTCTCCTTTCAAATCTGTTAGTAGTTGCTTTGTGTATTTTGGTGCTTCCTGGTTGGGAGCATATATATTAATCAGTGTCAAGTCTTCTTGCTGTTATATTGTGACTTTTATCACTATGTAATGTACATCTTTGTCTCTTGTTATATTTTTTTACCTGAAGTTTATTTCATCACATATCAGTATGCCAACTCCTGCTTTTCTCTGGTTACTATTTGCTTGGAATATTGTTTCCCATCCTTTCACTCTGAGTCTGTGTTTGTCCTTATGGCTGAGGTGTGTTTCTTGGAGACAGCATACGGATGGGTTTTATTTTTTAATCCAGTCTGCTACTCTGTGTTTTTTTATTAGTGAGTTCAGTCCATTAATATTTAGAGTGAAGATTGATAGGTGAGGATTTCCTGTTGCCATTACATTTTGTTGTTGTTTTTCTTGTAATTTTCTTTTTTTTTTTTCTTTCTTGTTGCCCCAACTCTATTCCATTTGTCCTGATATTTTGTTTCAGATTACAGAGCCTCCTTCAGTATTTCTTGAAGTGCCTGTTTTGTGCTGGTGAATTCCCTCAACTTCTGTGTGTCTGAGAAGGTCTTTATTTTTCCTTCATATCTAAAGGATAACTTTTCAGGGTAATTTATTATTGGCTGGGAATTTCTCTCTTTTACAGTTTTGAATATTTAATTCCACTCCTTCCTGGCTTGTAGATTTTCTGCTGAGAAGTCTAATGACAGCCTGAAGGGTTTTCCTCTAAAGGTTATAGTTTTTGTTTTTCCCCCTGGCTGCCTTAAGAATGGTCTCTTTGTCTTCAGTTTTTGACATCTTTAGTACAACATGTCTTGGAGCAGATCTGGTAGGGTCCAGGCATCTGAGGGACCTGCGTTCTTCTTGAATTTGGACTTCCAGATCTTTCCATAGGTTTGGAAAGTTCTTGTCTCCTATTTGTTTGGGTATACTCTCTGCAGAATGCCTCTGCTCCTTCTTCTAATTCTATTATCCTGACGTTGTTTTGTCTCATAGAGTCATATAGTTCTTGCAAAGTTCTTTCAATTTTTTTTGGTTCTGTATTCCCCATCTTCTTCTTTCTGTGATGTTTACATGTTCTGAACTTTTTTTTTTTTTTTGGTAGCTTCCTGGCTGGGAATCAAACCTAGGCCATGGCGTTGAGAGTGCCGAAGCCTAGCCACTACACCAGCAGGGTACTCCCCTGATCTTTAATATCACTAATTCTTTTCTCCATCTGATTGGCCCTGTTTTCTATGGCAGTTATTTCATTTCTCACTTCTTTTATTGCATTATCCATCTTGTTCTTCCTTATGGTTTGAATTTCTTTGTTAAATTGTGCCTTTTGTTCATGGATTTACTTTCTGAGATCCTTCATCTCAGCTATGGTGTTCTGCCAGTATGTTTTCATTTCTCTCAGAGCCTTTAGAATGTCTAGTTAATAATCTCTGTCATTTAGTTCATAAATTTTCAGGTCTATGGGATCCTTTTCTGGAGATTTTTCATATTCTTTCTGAACAGCTTTAAATTCTAAGGTACTCATATTGTCTGCTGTGTTCTTTGGCATGATGGTTTTATTTTCAGCAGAGCCCAGGAGCTCTCTTTCTTTCTTGATTAATATCTTGTGGTGTCTTGCTGTAGAGCACACACTAGGTGGCACTGGGGGGAGGCAAATTTGGGGAAAGAGAGGAGGTGTTTAAGCCTTACCTCTGGTCTCCAGCTGCATTTGGAGGTGGGCACATGGGTCTGCAGTCCCACCACTTCCTGTAGTTTGTTAGGGAGGCTCTAGGAGAGGGGGGAAGCCAACAAAATGCACACTGGGGCAGCTCCACGTCCTGCCCTTTGCTGATAAATCTGAAGGAGATGGGGAAGGCTGATGGGAAGCAGGCCAAGGCTGCTCTCACTGGTTGGAGCGAATGCTGTTAAATTCGCCTCTCTTCACTTTCTAGCGCTTTATCTCAGGTGTGTTCACAGCAGCTGCTGAGGGCTGAGTTGGCTAGTGCGCACCATGCAAAGGCACTGGGAGCATGTGCAGCAAGGGCCTAGAGTTGCAGGCAGCGGCGAGAGTGTTGTGCGATGGCACTGGCGGCACACGCTTCGCAGCCTGTAATCTGCGGGCCCTGTGAGATCACCCAGTGAGGTCACTGGGCACAGGCAAACCATGGGTCTAAAGCCGTGGATCTGATGCCACAGGCTGCATGAGGGTGGCTGGCGCGCCTCCACTGTGGACCGGGAACTATGGCCCCATGGCGTGCCATATTTCCGTGAATGTTGCAGGCCACAAGGGTGTAGGGAACTGAAGTGCTGTATCTGGAGCTTTTTTTTGGCCTGCGGCTGTTTAGAGTCCTCATTCAGCTTTCTTGCTACTTAAAAGTTTCAGAGGCTGGGTCCCACGCTTTGTCTCTAACATGCTGCTTTCAGGTTCAGCTCCCTCACCATCTCTCAGTGTTCCACCACTCTGGCTTTCACTCTTGTCACCTCTTGGTCTCCTCCCTCCCATGTATCATGTTACTCCCTGATTTCTTTCTAGTTCCTTCAGTTAGCAGCAATGGTCCCATTGCAATCCATCTTGGCCCCATCCCTTCTCTCCTGCTTGCCCTGCTCTGTCTAACCTTCAGGTATTTTCTTGTGATTCATGGATTTCTCAGTTGTCACTGTGTCACTCAGCGTTTTCTTTCTCCACTCCTGGACAGCTATTTAATTGTGTTATTGGGAAGAGGTTTTAGGGACCTCCACCCTGTTTACCATCTTCTGGAATTCTTCAAAGATTCTTTCTTTGTCTTTAACTTTTGTCATTTTAATTATGATATATCTTGATGTAGGTCTGTTCGGGTTCATCTTATTTGGGTCTCTATGTACTTCCTGGGTCTGTATGACTATTTTCTTTGCCAGGTTAGGGAAGGTTTCCATCATATCTTCAAATAGATTTCTAATCCCTTGTTCTCTCTCTTCTCCTTCTGGTACCTCTATGGTGCAATTATTGGTAAGGCTGATGGTATCACAGAGGCCCCTTAAATTATTCTTATTTTTTTGCTATTCTGATTGGGTGTTTTCTGCTACCTTATCTTCCAAATTGCCAATTTGTTCCTCTGCTTTCTCTAATCTACTCTTGATTCCCTCTAATGTAGTCTTCATTGTAGTTATTAAATCCTTTATATATGACTGGTGTTCTTTTTTTTAATGTTTTCTATCTCCATTTTTATGTTTCCTTTTTGTTGAAGTTATCCCTGAGATCATTGAACATTCTTATATTCAGTGCTTGGAACTCTGCATCTGGTAGATTGCTATTTACATTTAGTTTAGTTTTTGTTTTGGTTTGGTTTTGATTTTGGTATATTTTTTCTTCTTCTTTTTTTTCTGGAACTTTGTTCTGTTCTTTCATTTGGGACATGTTTCTTCCCCCACCCCACCTCCACCCTCACTCCATTCTGGCTGCCTTCCTGTATTTGTTTCTATGTGTTAGAGTTGCTATGCCTTTCAGTCCTAACAGAGTAAGATTATGCAGTAGGTGTTGGCGGGGGCCTAGTAGCTCAGTTTCCCTGGCTGCCTGAGTCAGATGCTTGCAGCAGTTCCCTTTCATGGGTTGTATGTGGCCTCCTGTTTATAGTTAGCGTTGGTTGCTATTTGCACATTAATGGGAAGGATTGACCCTCAAGCTGATGGTTGTAAGGACAGACAGTGGAGGAGCTGTGGTGCAGGGGCTGACCCTAGTTAGCATGAATCACTTTAGTGGGGCTCTGGTGCCTGCCCAGTCTGCCTTTTGGGTGTGTCTTTTGTGGAACTGGTTAGGTGGTACTCTGTTATGGTCTGAAGCTGGCCACCATGTGTGTTGGTTTGGGGCCTCTGGGAAGGGTTCTGAGTAAACCTAAGTCAGCTGCTTCCTGTGCCCTGCCTGGGACCACTTGTTATAAACTGCAAAGTGATGTTTTGATGGTTGCTTCTTGCTCTAGGCTTGGAGGTGTCTGAGGGAAGCTGAGCTATGAATTGAGGCTGGCTACAGTTTGTTCTAGGCTTAGGACTGCTCAGCAATTGTATGGGACATGCTATGGCCAGATGCTGCTTGTTTGGGGCTTGTGAACTTTTAGAAAAGTCCAGAGCATAAGCCAAGAATGCCTATTTGTATGGAAAAGCCACTGGAAGCATCTTGGGTAGGCGTGCAAGTTGGGTGAGGTGGGGTGTCAGGGAATAGCCAGGGTGGCGCAAATGTTGTCAGCTAGGTTGGTGGACTCTTAGATATTGTCATTCCCTATGTGTGCAAGCTGGGTGGGAAGAGGGCTCAAAAAACAAACAAACAAACAAACAAAAACACACCTGCTAGCACTTCTGTCTGGGAGGAAGCTGGCCCTCCAGCCCTCACCCTGAAGCCAGACATTTTGGTTCATTCCGCATATGTCCCTGGCATATGTACCTTTTGAACTGCTGCTCCAGTGCTGGAGTTCAGAGTGAATGAGACCTTCTGCAAGTAATTTCATTCAGAGACCCTTTAATAGGATTGCCTGGGATTCCAGCAGCCCTCCATCTCATTCAGCCACAATCTCCACTGGTTTTTACAGCCAGAAGTTATGGGAACTTTTCTCCCAACATTGGACCCTGGTCTCGGGACCCTGGTGTAGAGCTGGGAACCCTTGCTCCTCAGGAGGAGAATATGCAGCTGAGATATCCCTCCTGACTTTTAATGGTCACAGGTAGGTGTGGGGCCAGCATGTTTTGTGTCTCTGCTCCTTCTACCAGTCTTGATGTGGCTTCTTCATATGTCTTTGGTTACAAGGTTTGGTTCAACTTCAGTTCAGATGATTCTCAATGATAATTGTCCTGTAGTTTAGTTGTAATTTTGATGTGGTCCTGAGAGGAAGTGAGCACAGAATTTACCTACTGTACCACCTTGACTGAAACTATAATTCATCATTTTGGAATTGAGTCTTCTTTCTCTAATAAAATTAATGGAATTTTACAACTTTGTGAGAAAATATAATTGTTTTCTTTCAGCCACCTCATTGCATAAGGCAATAACACCTCAGAAAAGTTAATTGACTTAATTTAAGCCACAGTGACATGCATCTTGTCTATGTTGAGTCTCTTTATACAACTCAGAAGCTCTGGTTTTTATAAAAGACTATTTCCGTTTTTCAGAACAGCTTTAAGTTCACAGAAGAATTTAAAGAAAGGTAAAAAAATGTTCTGTATTTTTCTCACCCCACACAGGCATAACCTCTTTTATTATCAATATCCCCCACCTGAGTGACACACTAGTTTCAACTGATAATTGACACATGATAGCCCAGAGTCCAAACTTTAAATTATTTTTCACTGTTGGTTTTGTACATTTCATGTAAATGTAATTATATACATTTTTTTTCTATAATGAAGTATCCCTCATTGTGGCATCATGCAGAGCATTTTCCCTGCTCTAAAGAGCCTCTGTGATCTGCTTATTCATCTCTTCCCAACCCCAAACCCCTGGCATACACTGGCCTTTTTACTGTCCTCATAGTTTTGCTTTTTCCAGAATATCATATAGTTAGAATCATACAATATGTAGCCTTTTCACATTGGCTTCTTTCACTTAGTAATATGCACTTAAGATTCCTCCATGTCTTTTCACGACTTGATAGCACATTTCTTTTTAGCACTGAATAATGTTTTATTTGATGGATGTGTCACAATTTGTCTATCCATTCACTTACTGAAGGATATCTTGGTTGCCTCCAACTTTTGGCAATTATGAATACGTGAGTTTTTAATGAGTCTTTCCTTTTTAGAATAGTTTTAGGTTTTCAGAAGAACAGAGAAGATTAAAACAGAGAATCTCCATATAGCCTGTAGGCACTCTCTCCTCTTGCATTAGCACAATACATTTGTTATAATGAACAAATCCATGGCTAATTATTGTTATCAAAAGTCGATTGTTTATTTAATTTTCTTAGTCTTTACCTGATGTCTTTTTTTGTGCCAGGTTTCCATCCGGGACACCACATTAATTTACTTGTCATGACTCTTTAGGCTCTTCTTGGCTGTGACAGTTTCTCAGACTTCCCTTGGTTTTGATGACCTTGACAGTTTTGAAGAGTACTGGTCAGATAGTTTGTAGGAAGAGGCTCCTATTTTGAATCCAATAGATAAATAGATCTCTATTTATTCAATACTGACTTTTTTATCTGACAACTTCAACAAGACTTATCTTCAGTGAAAAATGTTCATGAGTAATTTGAGGCATATATCTGAAAATTTCTCCTTTAATTAAGAAGAAGAGGAGGAGGAAGAGGAGGTGGAGGGGGATGACAAAAGAAGAGGAAGAAGAAGAAAGAACAGCCATAACCTTCCAGAAGCTTGGCATAAGCCCTGCTGCAAGTTCCTTTAAAGAGACTCCTTCTGGGAGTGCTTTCAGTTGTGCACGTGCTTCAGAAGCAGGATGGTGCAGTAGCCCTATGTTAACCTCTCTATTATATACCAGGTACTATGCACTTGTGTTAGTTACTCATCACGATGGCCCTATGAGAAAGGTTCTGTTAGCATCCTCCTGTTATTAAGGACACCAAGGCCCTCCCTAGGACACAATATGCACTGAGACCCAAAGGGAGACAGGATGGACGCAGGAAGTGGAAAGCATTTCAGCATGTGAGAACCTTGAAGAGGAGAGAGTGGTAAAACCACGTGGCTAGCAGGATGAGCCGAGGCTGCATCCTGGAGAACCCTTCTAGTTATGCTAAGGCCATAGATTTTTCTCTGAGGAAATAGGTAGTACTAGAAAGGACATAAAAAGAACTGTGACATGGTCAGATTTATTTTTTTGAGGTAATCACTTTTCCTGCAGTGTGCTGAATGTGTTTGAGGTAGACAAGCCAAGAGCAGGAAGGCTGTTAGATAACACAGGTGAGTTATGTGTACATATGTGTGCATATGTACAGTCATCCTAATTATAGATGACTGGTAGCAAATATGAACTTTTTTCATTAACTTTGGAAAGCACAATTAGAGCATTTTTATATTTTCTTCATTCAAACTGAATGTCCATCTGAGCTGGTCAGACACAATATACAATCTTGGATAATTATTAGGTTATCTTTTCTGGGCATGAGTAATTGAGAAAGGTCACTAAGTACTCCATAACGGAAGATGGACTTCTAAACTTCTGTTTATCGTGATCACCACTAATATTCCCATTGTGTAGGCAAAATGTGCTCACTCATGTATGATTTGGGCCAAACTCTTTGCCTTTGTTAGAAGTTCTCAGGCCCAGCATCTACCCACCCTATGTCCACAAAGAGCCTGTCTCTCTGAGGACTTCCTCTTCCCCAGGTTATCACTTAACCTGTGTGAAGAGACCGACTTTGTCTGCTTCCCTAGGACAGACATCTTCTTTCTTGCTGTCATTTTCTGTCTCTGTCCCTTCCAAGGAGCTGCATCTAGTTTGTCCAATGGGACATCAGTGATGGTATAAATATTCTACTCTGCACTTCCCAATACTGTAGCCACTAGCCACATGAGGCTCTTGATCACCTGGAATATGGCTGTTGCCAATGAATAACTTAATATTTAATACTAATTAATTTAAATTGAAGTTTAAATAGTCTCACATGGCTGTTAGCTATTAAAATAATATTGGAGAATATATAGGGGAAAGTCAGGAGAGAGGTTGTTTTATGCTGCTTGTATTTTCTGCGTTGTCAGGCAAATTACCCCTAAGGGTAAGAGCACAGAAGGCTAATCACCATCTTAGAACAAAGATGGAAAAATAGACAAATTGTTGTCACGATACATCATCCTAACACAAATGTATCCTCTTTTATTCTTATATGGTTTGGATGCAATACTTTCCTACCGATTGGGTGGGAGAGTTCTCATTAATAATTGAAGCTTTATTTTTCTATGGATTTGCCTATTCTGGACATTTCATATAAATAAAACCATGCAATATACTGCCTTTTATTTCTAGTTTCTTTCACTTATTGTGACATTTTCATGATTCATTAATGTTGTGGTATGTTTCTTTTTATGGCTGAATGATATTCTATTGTATGTACATACTACATTTGGTTTATTCAACAGTTCATGAACATTTGAATTAGTTTCACTTTTTGGCAACTATGAACATCATGTACAAGTTTTTGCATGAACATAAGTTTTCAGTTCTTGTGGGTATATAAACAGAAGTGGAATAATTGTCTGGGTCATACGGTGATTCTGTGTTTAACTTTTTGAAGAATCATAAAACTGTCATAGAGATGCTGCATCATTTTACATTTCTATTAGCAGTGTTTGAGAGGACTCATTTTTTCACATTCTTGCCAACACCTTTTACTACAGTAATACTTTGGTACCAGACTGCTTTGAAACGCATCGAATTTGGTACTTGAAACATTTTCATGTGAAAATTTTGTCCCAGTATCCATCGTTTGTTCGGTGCTTGACACACTAGCTAGAATTTGTCGCTGTCGGTTGCCTAGTGACTGCTACCTTTTCCAGCCCAAACAAGGGGCCAACGCATTAGTAACATAGTAGCTCTTGCCCTGTGCACATTCCCTTGCAGTCTTGCCTTAGCTTCTGTGGTCATTTTGTGTATTTTTGGTGTGGAAACACATTAAATTTGTTTACACTCTTCATTATGGGAAAAATTTGTTTGGTACTGGTCATTTTCAGTACTCACTGCACCTCCTAGAACAAATTAACGACCAGTACCGAGGTAGCACTGTATTCATCTTTCATATTTTAGTCATCCTGGTGGGTGTGAACTGGTATCTCATTGTGGTTTTGATTGGCATTTTTCATGGCAAAGGATTTGCAATTTTTTAACTGGGTTATTTTTCTTCATATCGTTGAGTTGTAAGAATGCTTTGTATATTCTAGATGCTAAGCCCTTGTCAGATATCTGATTTGAAAATATTTTCTCCTATTACATGGGTTGTCAATTTATGTTCTTATATGATTAACTCGGGGGAAATTTTTGATCCCATTTTTTTCTAATATTTTATTGTAAAATTTTCTAATGTATATAAAAATTTTAAAAACATACTGAACATTCATATACTTACAACCTTGCTCTTTTTGCTTCACCATGTATCTATAACCTGCTGGTTTTATTTTTATTTTCCTTCAGTCTTTCTGAGCCTTCCTGTTGCAAATTTTATTTTTCTTCCTAGACTTTCATACTTCTTTTTCACAACACCTACCAAAGCAAGACTAAGAGAAAAAAAGTGACAAGAAAGCCAAATTATTCTGTTCAAAATGAGGACACTTATGTTGAAGATGTGATTTTTAAGGGGTACGGTCAGTTGTTATATTTAGCATGAGCAGTTATGTCCTTGAAATCATTTGGAATTCAGGATGATGATGTCCTTCTGTGGACCTATTAGCAATTACTCCTCTTTTGACAGTGAGGGACTTTCAGGTAACAAAGACCCTTAATGTCTCCCTCAACTTTCTGTATACTCCAACAGCTAAGGTAATCGCTTAAGGATGTGGACATTTTTTAAGGTCTTGTGAGTGGGAAGTTGTCTCCTCTACTGCCTTATTTTATGTTCCTGAATGTAATAGTGCCAATGCCGTGGCCATTGAGTTTACCTGCTTTATTTGCACTAAAGAGAAAGTTCAGCAAAATTTCAGAAGAGGCTGGAGAATTGCATGTCAAGCAATGTCTGCCCTGCATCAATTTCGCACAGCACCAGGGAAAGAGGATTGAAACAAAATTTCCAGTTATGTAAAAGCAGCCATTAGGAAGATGCAACTGAATTTAAGATAATCTGCAAATGAATGGGGTGCAGCATTAGAGGGGGTTGGGGGCACAGTTAAAAGCTTTATCTGCCCCTTTGCTCCATTCGCTCTTCCTGATATTATTTACTTCAGGGGCTATCAAAAAGCACTACTTTAAGCCCATCTGAATTTTTGACATTACCATCTGATGTGCTTATTTTGACACCTGAACATGAACAGATGTTTACATTATAATGTTAAATGTGCCAGCTGTTTTTATGTCAGAATAAGCATCTATGCATTTTGTGTAAAAGTAAAACAAAGCTTTTAAACCTGTTCGCTCTCATCAGCCATATAAATAACACTTGCCTTCCCTCCTCACTTCTATCCTTCCTTCTTTTCTTCTTTCCTTTTTAAAAAAATCAAGTCTTCTTGGAACAACATTTGCTATTTCTGGATGTTTCATAGAAAGTCAGTGCACAATGGCATCAGCCAAGTCAGTGAATGCCACGCTCTTACTGTGCATAGGACAAAATCAAGTTTAAAAAGAATTTCCCAGATTTAGATTTAATATTTTAAGGTTTCATTCACAGCTGTGAATGTCTGGTTACTGGTTACATCCCTGTAGGCAAATGTCCATGAATTTTGATGGCTGTCACCATTTTAAGACCATTGCCTATCAAGTTTTTATTACTATTATTTTTGTGGGGTGTGGCACACAAACTAGAACATCAAGGATTACCCCTATTAAAATTCTTTAGATTTGTATTCTTTATTAACATAACATGAAGGATATCACTTTGCACCCAAAATGCACTGGACGTAACTTGATTTACTGGAATGGAACTGGTGGCCTCAGACCTAGCTCAGTGGTTGCTCAAGCACAGGTATCCCATCAGGATGCCCTGTGAGGGGGTTCTCCACTTAGAAAAGTAGGTCACCATTGAAAATATCACTAATACCCAAATAAAGGGTTTTTTATTATTTTTTCCTGATTTTCTGAAACATTAAACAGACATAAGAAGAGAGCATTCATACATAAAGTATAAAACTCATTATATCATTATTTTAAGAATATGCCAGGTGTCATATCAGTTTTCTTAAGCCTATTCATTGAAATGATACATAGAACATTATATCTGTCCTTAAATCTGTTTATATAGAATGTGTTTTATATCATGAAAACATCATTTTAAATATCACTAATTGATAGTTCCAAGTACCTCTTCTGTGTTTAATGTTTATCAAGCCATTTTACATGTTTGTCTGAGTGTAAACGCAGGGGGAAAAAAGTCAGGAAGAATGTTTAGTTAGCTTTTGATGAAAATGTGCTTTTCAGTGGCCTACAAATACCTACGTAATCTGGCCGCCTTCCTCCCCATCCTCATCGCAGCTCATCCTCATAACTGAGCCTTGCTCTCCAGTTAAACTGGCATGCAAGTTGTTTTTCCAGCTTTCAACTTAATGTCTTTGTTCTAGCTGCTCCTACTGCCGCAAACCTTCACCCTGCGTATAGCTGCTTAGTGCATTCTGTCACCTTCTTTAAGTTTAACTCAAATACCATTTTGTTACAGACTGAAAATTTGTGTTTCCCAAAATTCGTGTTGAATCTTAATGTGATGGTCTTAGGAGATTGGACCTTTGGAGATAATTAGGTCATGAGTGTAGAATACTCATGAATGGCATTGGTTTCCTTACAGGAAGAGACATGAGAAAAATCATTTTTCTCTTGGCCGTGTTAGGACACAAGAAGACACCAGATTTTTGGCTCCTTAGTCTCACACATTCCAACCTCCATAACACTGAGAAACCTGTTTTCTGTTTAAGCCACCAGTTTATGGTGCTTTTGTTATAGAAGCCTGAACTGATTAAAAGACACTTTTTCTAGGATGTCTATTCTCATGGAGATTCTCATATTTAACACTGCCTCTGCTGTTTCTTCTACCTATATCCAACCCTTTTGTGTCTTCTTCTGCCTTTGATTTTTATTTAGTACTTTTCACCTGATTGTGTATTATGTAATTATGTAAGATATGTGGTTATACATCACACACACACATTTTATAGTGTGTGCGGGGGGGCTTCCTTTTACAGAATGTAAATTACATTAGAGCAGAGTATGTTTGTTCTATTTAAATTTAGTGATGTATTTTATGTGTTAGAATAGTGTCTGGCACCTAGTAGGCACTCTCTAAATGTTTGGTGAATGAATGAGGGTTGGCATTGAGAATAATTTGTAATAAGTATAGAGTAATAAAATTTGATAATGATTCTTTAAAAATGAAGAAGGTATATTGTATAATAAAATGAGTGGTATAAAAATCAGAGCAAAACTTCCATTAAAATGCCTCGAAACAGACTGGTTTGTAATTAACAAAGTAGCTATTAGAAAAATTACTTTACCTCCCTGTCACCTTCAAGATACAGTTTAGTTTGAGAATACTGTAGACTTTCCTTATGGGTCTTTTCCTCTAAGCTTTCCCAAGTTGCCCCAGGTGAAGGGAATATCAAACAGATACTTTCGCCCAGGCCTGTCCCTCCCATCTTCATAATAGGTGTGAGGCCGAGAAGACAATAATGAGTCTTTGTAGGTTTGGTCTTGAAATGAGATAGCTGTGCAATGGCAGCTCTAATTCCTGGTTACTGCTCCATATCATTTGAGATTTCATCACTGGTAGCTAAGGGAATCACCAATATGGCACGTGTGCCCTTTCCAAATGTTAGAATTAATAGGTTTTGTGTGACTGAGGGTCAATGTCCATCATTTACAAATGAAAAATTTAATTTAGAGTTTTATGAGGTTTCAACTCTTGTTCCTCTTAGCCACAGCTAAAACACAACACTAATTAGTAATTTCAGGATAATTTTATTTTGGGAAAGTCTGCATTTGTATGAAAATCTGGTAATATGTACATTTTCTCCCAATCATTGTGTGTAATTTCACTAATTATTTGTCATGATTTTAGTGCCCCTTGAAGTATCCTGAATTAGAAGACAAGTACAACCCTTCATTGACACTGAGGAGACAGGGCGAATCTGCCCAGTAGTGATGACAACAGGTGACCTGGCAATGGGTCAAGAGAGCAGAGGTTAGGGAGAGGGCTTTGATTGCTCCAGAAATCTCCATCAGATTGTGAAATGAAGGTTCATTTTTGATATGGACAAATGCCTTTTTCTCAAGTAAGTAGAAATAAAAATACCTCTAAATAGAATTACTCACTTACTGAGCTGCATCACATAACATATTATCTAAATCAATCTAGGGTACGATAAATATAAATAGAGCTTGAAAAAAAATTTCCTAACTTCCTTTATCTACCCCATTATTGCTAGTTATCTTTCAACCACTGAGCAGACTGATGATCCAAACATCGTAGTCACATTTAGAACGTGGCCAGGAATTTTCACGCATTCAGAGGTTCGGCTCTAATTCAGAGGTGGGGTAAAGCAGCCGTGATGACAGCACTGCACCCCAGTTTCAGTTCTACAGTGTCTTAGCCCATAGCACTGAGGATTCCTAACGCCTATCAGTGTTACTTTCTACTTCTATAAAATATGCATATCTTCCCTTTTTTTTCTGGATATTTTTATAATTCAGTTATGAAATAAAGAGTTCTCTGATCAGATTCAAGTATTGTATATTTTCTTTCCACGAAAGCAAGATGACATAAAATGATTATTTCAATTTGTGTATCTTGAAGTGTAAGTGAGGATGCATAACTTTTCATACACTATCTAATCCTGGCAATGTGAAATTCAAAATAAAATTTATGTTAATAATGATGTAAGTAGAAACTACTTAATTGAATAAGTGGAATTAATATGTTAAGTAATTAGTTGGACCCATATGGTATTTTGGCTATTGTTATTGCTTTCTAAATCATTTGAGTATTTACAGTTTAGCTTATAATGTTCTTTGAGTTTATAATTAGTAAATTAGAAAATCAAGTAGACTTTTTATTTACATTTATTGCTGTATGAACTAAACATCAACTCAGTCAAGATCAAGAGGCTTTATTGAAGGAACTGCTTATGCAGGTGACAGCAAGAGCGATACGTATGATATGTAAAGTGAAGGCACCGGGCCCTAGCCAGTGCAGGAGGTCATCACTACCCCTAGGGCTGAAGTGGAAATAAGAGTTGGAGAAGTGGAAGAGAGCTACCAGGCAAAGCCTGGATTCAGTTAAGAATCTCAAACATTAGTAGTTTCACCAAAGCAAAGAGGAAGACAAAAAAGAAACACCCTGACCTCCCTCCCCTCTCAACTTCCTGCTGGTGCTTTCACTAGCCAGCAGACATGGGAACCTGGGTGGTGTGGTCTTCAAGGCCAGATTCCAAGGCCACAAAGAAGGACAAGCAAAGGCAGAGAGTATATCCTGGGAATTGGAGGTACAAGGAGAATAACTTGCGCAAGAGGGATATAAATTACATTGTTGTTTATATGTAATTACACGTCAGACTCTGGCATCTGTGTGTCTTTCCTGAAACTGCATTTGCAAACTAGAGTGCTGGGATTCCACAGAGTAAGGATATTATAAATAGTATCCTTCTTATCACCTTATTCTTAAGAACAAGTGTGACTCTCTATGCTGGCATTGGGTTTCTACACTATCGCTTAGTGATCATTAACTATCGGCATCAACTGACACCTGTGGTGATTCGGTAATTATTTACAAACAGTTTCTGTATAACGTGGTATTACCTGACCACAGAGAATCTGTAGAGATGAGTTATTTTAGTTCTGCAGCTGGACAGAAAGCCCACTTTGTGGCACCCTTCTCTGAGCAGCAAATTGCAGCGTTCAGCTGACTGTGTTCGGCTGACACAGCGTGGAGCAGAGGCCCTCCAGCCACAGCTGTGACGTGGCGGCACCTGGCATCTTGTTTGGTATTTCCCTGCACCGGGCCTTGGTAAAAGCAGGGACTCTTTTCCTTGGGAAATCTCTATTGCAGTCATTTACACAGAAATGTGAAGGAGAGATAAAGAAGTTCTGCCTACTTCGTGTGTGTGTGTTTGTGAGTGTGTGTGTGTGTCTGTGTGTGTGTGTGAGTGTGTGTGTGTGTGTGTGTCTGTGTGTGTGTGTGTTAATTTTAATGGAGATCACAAATGAAAATGTCTAAAAGGCCAACCAGCTAACATAAATGTGAAAACATTATTTCTACAATGACCCATTTTGTTAAACAATACATATTAATATTTGGGAAAAGTTCTGTCTTTTTCAAAGTTATCAAATTATGATTTCATTAAGTTACAAACGAGACTTGCATATAAAATGAACATATGTTGGAAATGTATATGTCAATAATGAGGGAACCAGCAGAGTGGTAAAGTCAATTTAAACACCACTTGAGGAACATAGAATTTCAGTTAATTAGGAAAACATACTAAAGTAAATTTGCTGTTAGAGACAAAAGTAGTTAGTATCTTATAGGGTAATAAAACTATAACTTTTGGAGTTAGAAGTCATTTTTATCTCTACCAAACAAAAATCTGTAAGTTAACATATATCATAGTCCTAATCAATAGTAAAGAGCAAGTCAAACAAAGACAAATCCTTTAAAGAAATAATTAATCCCATAGATAATTGAATAATGTTTTAGAGAATTAAATTAAGTATTGGATGGACTTGTTAAACAATACTTCAATATGACCTTGAATGGGTGTCAGTCGTCCTTTTGTCTTTTTCCAAGTTTCAAATAACTTTCTTAAAGGAACATAATATTTCCTATTTTTCTTAAACCACACAACGCCCCTGGTTTTCTTTAGATTCTCAATCTTGATAGATGTAAAAATAAAAGAAATAGTTACTTTCATTGCAATTCTTCCATACATTAAGAAATAAAAAAAAGTTTATCAGGCCCAATTTCCTTTCCTTGCTATGCCTGGTGAGTAAATAAATGGGAATGATGCTTATCTCAGTGTGTAAAGATGATGTGGCGTGCTGGAGATGGTGGGGACTGCAGTCCGAATGTCTAGTTCGTCCTTGAGAGAGAACATGCTTTGTGGGAATGTGGGCCCGGTAGTGCCAGATCTTCTGACTTTCCAAGCCAGAAGTCCAGACATTTTAGAGTAAATCTCTTGATTTTTAAATGTTTACAAATTAATTTGAAATGTTAAAAACACTGTTCATCTTCCTGCTAGTACATATGAGTCTCCTAGAGGATCTGTCTTTCTTCTCTTCCCAAGTCCTTTGAGCTTACCATCCCTCACACGGCAGTTTCTCTTCCTCTGTAAGTCTCATCAGGGTGGTACCAACAGACTCTGCTCCTTCCCTCCTTGCCCTCAACATTCGGATGGTCACAGGTTCTATGTGTTCTGTATCCTTAGTATTCTTCTAACCACCTCCTTTCCCTCTGTTTTAGTTCATGCTGTTTTGTATAAATTGTAACAGTCAAGATGCTTGTGGCCACATGTACAAAATGGTTTGTACAATAAAGCTATTATCTCATTTACAAAACATTTTAGATTTGGACAGTTTCTGGGATTGTTTAATCCAGTACTCATCACAGATGAGTTTCAGTTTTTCAATGTTTTCCTCAATTCTCACCCTCATGTAGGAGTCGAAGAATCTCAACAACAACAAAAAAATGGCATCTATTAGTAGAAGGCTTTCCTCATGATTCACTGAAGCTCCTGGCCTGATATCCTTTTACATCTTCTTGACCACAAGTGTATGATATGTCTCTGTCTAAAACAATTACTGAAAAAGACAGTGAAATATAATGATTAGCTTAGACCAGTTACAATTTACTTTTCTTCGGGGACCTACGTCCTTTAGGCTCATGTAGACTAGATACATGAACCAAATAATGATAGATAGATTTGAACATGCCAGATTCTATTCTAAGCATTTGCTATATTGGCCTCATTTAATCCTCACAACCACCATATTTAGTAGATAGTTATCCCTACTTTACAAAAACAAAAACTAAAGCTTGGAAAGTTAAAGGTTTTTAGCAAGATTACATAGCTTCCAGTATTTATACCCAAGCTGCCTCATCCGGAGTTTTGCTCTTCATCTACTTCTACCAAATAGAGGTTTCATTAGTGTGAGTGAAGGGTCTGTAGGAAGAAGAGTTGCTGGATTGGCTACCACAAGTATCTGCTATACTTCTACCCCAATGACATTCTAAAAATGTTTTTTATTCTCTGTCTTCTTCGTCATCTTATCTCCCTCTCAAACCACGTGCCACACTGCTACCAAAATGTCCTTTCTAAGACACAGATCTGGTCACATTACTCCTCTGTATAAAAATCTTTCAGTGCCTCACTATCTCCTTTTAAAGAAATCCCAACCTCTTTTTAGGGCACATAAGGCCCATCACTACCTGATTCTCTTTCTCTCCACCTTAGTTCAGAAACTAAGTTTACTCTGTGCTTTAATTTTGACAAACTAATTATAGTTTCAAGATCACACTTCGCTTTCTCACATCCCCTTCACCAGCTTATGTTCTCCACCCGCTCCTCTTTCATCCTCTCTCTGCCAGAAATATCCTTGGACTCTTGTTTTTCACAGTTAATATGTAGCCTCCTCTACCTTTTCTTCCCTGATATCACAAACATGTCATTTATTATGACATACTTTATTTGTCTTGTCAGTTGTCCCTCTCTTCCAGGCTAGTGTAACTTCCTTGAGGATAGTCACTGTGCCTTATTCATCTCTATAACCAAATGGCATCTTGGTGTAAATACTCAATACATTTTCCCTAAACAAATGTACAGAGCTCCTTATGGAGCCCAGAAAGGAGTGATGTAAGGCAGATATTTTAGCCTTCTGCTAACAAACTACTCAACTCCAGTTGTTTTTAACTATTGTTAACTCGAGAGGTCCATATGCCCTTTGAATATTGTCAGCTGCTTCACCCTATCAAATAAATATCTCACAAAGATTCCATACTGAGTTTTTTTTTTTTTATTCAGACCCTTAGTGCTTCAGTGTTTCATCGTCTATGTATATTTCAGGAAGCCCTGTGAGATACTTGAGCCTTCCTTCTTGCAAGGAGCATGTACCAATTCCATGACATTTGGAGTTCAACACATATTGAAGAAATCATGCTCATCTGATGACATAGGATGTACAGGGTCTGGCAGAAGTAACACCCTGTTTTATGAGCTGGTAATCTATACTAGATATTTTATTACAAAATCATAAGCATGTAATTCAGTATCATAATAATATTTTAACTACTTAAGAAAGGGCATTACCTCTGCTGGACCCTGTAGATACATAAGCTACACTGAGTAGACAATGAGCTACTCCAATTATGTGTGTGTGGTCAACCCTGGTGTGGAAGTACTTAAGTAAAAGGGAGTAGCTTTGTGCATTCACCCACCCTCTTTCTGTGCCTGAGATGGGTCCCAGTTGCATTTGAAGAGTTATTCCTCACTAGAGGCAGGAGGCCAGGTGCTTGCCTTTCATTTTCTCCCAATTACCTGCAATTTCAAAATAAGAATGATGGTGATGATGTGATGTCTTTTTGATACAGTTTAGATCATGGTTTATATACCTAAAAATAACTATTCAAATTTATTTTTGGTTTGAACAACTGATGTTCAGTATATTACCATTAAATAGACTTTAAAAACAGTTTTTATGCTTTTAAGTTTATTTTGAAATTTTTTCCAAATTTAACAATCACACTTTGAATGCAATCATATTTTCAATAACATTAAGCTTCACTTACAAACCTTATTAGACATCTTAAATATTTCAGTATGCATTATGAATTTAATTGACACAATTTTCTCTTTAAGTAGAGTGAAACCTACTTAATTTTATTAAAATTAAAAACATAAATTTTATATAAAACCCTGGGTAATTGCCATGTTCTCAGCTGGACCCCAAGTTCTCAAATGCTGGGGAGGAAGGGAAGTCACAAATTAAGAAATCAATGTTGTGGACTCCTCTGTTGATTACTTCTTTCTCCAAGGACAGCATAAAGTATTTCTCCTCTGTGCTGGACATCTACTGATTGTTTTCTTCATTTCAGGCCAACTTGGCCACATAGAACAAAGACTGACTACATTTGGAGTGGAAAATGGAAATCTTTTGAAAAATATAATCTAAAGAAAGCTCTGATTGCTATAGTGAAATCCACAATTTTAGTTCTAAGTGTTATAAGCTTTGTTGTGGTCAAATTTCAGACATGATGTTATTTCAAAGACAAAGATAATACCTTGAAGTTAGTATTCAGGATTCACTATTATTAGGTATTTATAATAAATCTCCTATTTCTTCAAATTAAGACCGGAGTAACTAAACATTTAGAAAATTCTGAATACAGTATTGCTTGTGATTTTAAAAATGTGTATTATTTATAATAATAATGTAATACATAATATGTGAATCATACACATTATACTATATATTGTGTGATAATTAAATGTATAGCTATATTTATATGGAGTCACCTATATATTAAATATATGCTATATGTTACTAGAACAATATCTACATAAATTTTAATTATCTAAATACAATCTGGATAATCTGGAAACACCTCTGATGTGTGATGATTCGTAAAACCATGTTCTTGACTTGTAGAAAATACCCCATTAATTCTTTAGGCATAACTCTAGCACAATTTTCTTATTATTAAGGCAAGTTAAAAATATAATTTCATAGAAGAGATAAAGATAAGACTACTAGAAATAAGATTAATAAGACAGCAGGAAATTATAATGACAGGCAAAAAATGTTCTTATTATTATTGGCCTCAGAAATGCAGAGTATGTTCAAAATTTGGTCAGATACACAAGGCAGCTGTACCTAGTGGGTACTTCCCTGAGGACGAAGCCTAAGCCCTCTGCCTCAGCCCTTCAATTACTTGCTGTGTGTTAGGCTTTGGGACAGCCATGGAGGACACAAAAATGAGTGGCACTAGCCATGTCTCTCATGACATTTGAATCCTGTTACTTAGAAAACTCATTTGACTGCTGAAATAAATAATAAAAATAGCAATGTCTTGAGCATGAGATATATTTTTGTCTCTCATAGAATGATCCCAGGTTATTTTAGGTCAGGCTTCTTTTTCATTGCTCTGTCACCCGCAAGAAGCTGAACTCCACATGATCCTGGTTATCTCACCACCATGTTCCCACAGAGTTTGAAGTACAGAGGAAGCAAGAGAGTGGTCCCTTCCTTTAAAGTACACACATTATTTCTTCTCATATCCCACTGACCAGAAGTTAGTCACATTGCTTTACCTTTCTGCAAAGAAGCATTGGAAATACGGTCTTCATCTGCGTGACTATCCACCCCTGAAAATTCCACTGCTATAACACAAGGAAGAAAGGATACAGGGGAGTAACTACCAGTCTCTGTTGCCTTTTCTAATAGAGGAAGATGGGCATGAGAATAAATAAACAGACACATAAAATGACTTCCAAGTCCCCTTCTTAAAACACAGATTTCACATGTTTAAGTCTACCCAAGATAACCTCCCAATGATACATACCGTAACTCATCACAAATGCAAGTTTATGTTTCATCTAAAACCAGTTCTACCAGAATGGGTGTTTTACATAAGTCTTGGGAGCATTTATAGTTTCAAGCTGAAGTAAGTGTTCTTGGAATCTTTTCTTCTTTTATTTATTAACTTTTTAAGGTTTCATGGGAAAAAAAGCTATCATCTGCACTTCCATTTATCCCCTTCCCACCACCCCCATCATGGATCGTTCTTTCTGTTCAAATTCTCTACATAGTCCTGCCAAGTCATCTACATGACCACTACTGAGAGGAATGTGATTAAAAGTGAAAAACCTTGTATTCCTCTGTTTTCCTTCCATATTTCAGCATTAATCAAAACCCTGCTATGTGTGAAGACCCATGTTAGATATCAGGAATATGTAGGTGAATAGAAAATACAAACATACACTCATTATTTTCTAGAATAGGCAATTACTAGATGAAGAGTAAATAGGTATTGATTAACTGATAGATTTTTTTTCTGGCATGGTACCTAGTTAGAATGAGAGGAAATAAAATTAGGCTGTGGGTTTCTTTGCAATATCCAACAGCTTATGTATAAGTATTCCTCTGGGGAAATTATCCTGCTGTAAAAGGGGGTTGGTCTGGCAGAACTTCTGTGGTATCCAGTGTGTTCCTTTGCCTAATTTCTTACTGTTACTTACATTCACCCCATGGGTGCATGTGCTCTTCAGTATGGTTCTAAATCTCTGGATGATCATCCCCCATACTTTATTTTCATTTGGCCAAGCTCTGGCTATATAATTATTTTAATCAGGCACCACATCTCCTTTAACCATGATAGCAAATGATGCCATTTACAGAGTAGAGAGGAAAATTAAAATGGTTAGAATCCAATTTGATTTGCTGTAAGATGGTGATTCAAAGGGGATGGAGGGGAGGGGAGGTTTGTGCTGTTTGCCATAATGAGCTCAGAGGCTGCATGCTGCTAGATTGGCATACCTTCCACCCTAGAAAGTTTCCAGTTCAGAATAGAATTGTGGACTTCCTATCATTTTAACATTTAGGGGATACTCAAGTATTGTTGAGTATTACATGTTAGTAGAGACACTCAATAAATATTGTTTTAAATAGGTGATAACAAATGCAATGTTGCAATAAAAAATTGACTTGACCATGTTGTACATAAAAATCATCTGGAGACCTTGCTAAAATGCTGATTTCTAGGCCTATCCCCAGAAATTCTGATTCAGTCAGGGTGGTATAAGGCCCTGAAATCTGCAATTTAAGTAATTGGAAAACGCTATGCTTGATTCAGTTGCAGCTCACACACAGATGCCAACATTTGCAGAACATTATGGGATCTGATGTCAACACTCTAAGCCATGCTGTTTTAATTAACTGAAACTTAAGGGGAAATGAAGATGGAATTTTTACAGGTTACTCTTATCTTTAACAGAAGTACTGATTTGTTCTTCTTTACATTTGATTGATGTATATAAATGCAAATACGTTAATATAAAGTTTTACAGGAGTAAATAACAATGGATTGTTCCATAACAAGAATTAGATATTTCTTATGGCTTGGGATGCCCAAAATTCCAAATTGCTTACCTGCTTCTGAAAACATTGTTAAAGATTGGATGTAGATGTGTCCACATGTATATGACAATACTAACCATAGTGTGTATTTACAGTCAGCCCACACCAGTTGTTTCACACCTTGCACCAAATAAATAATAAGATTAACAGATGCAAACTGGACAACTGTTTGATTGACCTTACCTAATTGCCCAAATTTCTAATCCTGCCTCATTCTGACCAAATGAGATGTATGTAAAAAATTAAAACTTTAAATTAGAAAAACATAAAAAGACAAGATATTATTATCCATTAAGTTCCTCTTCTGTGCCAGAAAAAGATATTGCATCTGGGTTTGGTAATAGGGAAAGATGACTTTTTCTAATTTCACTTCATAAGCCTGCCTTTCCACCTCGGAAAAAAATGTAAAAATCAATTCAACAAAATCTTAATTTTTTTCAGTAGAAGCTACTACAGTCAACAAATTTCCCTGACCTATGTTTTTCCTCTTTCTCTTTTGTGGCATTTTTCAACTGTATCATGATATGTTTGTAAACAATGGAAGGAAAAAAAGAAAATAAAAACACAATCTGTCCATTTTTTGGAACACAAACAAACAAAAACTATTACCTTTAAATAGGCTGCAGCTGCTGAAACAGTGTGACTGTGTGTGCTGAACGCAATCCTATCGGATGTGATAGGTTTTCATCCTCAGTTTCCTTTGGGACCAAATATGTAGGTTTGCTAGATCTTGGAAATATTAAAGAAGTGACATGAGGTTAATGACTCAGAGGAGTTATGTGAACTCATTAAGGTCTGGCCAGTAACCCTTCTGTACACAAATTACCGAGTGTCCCTCAGCATAGGAGATGACCAAGTACTGTTGTGGGTAAGAGCACAGGTGGATGCTGATAAGGCCAGATTTAAATTCAGATTCCTCTCCTTACAACTTAGGTGAATTGTTTAACCTCCCTGAGTTTCAGTCTCTCTAGCTGTAGAATAGGTATAATAAAATCCCCTTTATAGACTACTAAAAGGATGAAATAGATTGGCATATCTGAATCACCTCCTACAATTACTGGCAAAAAATACATGTTTAAGAAATATTTAATTTCTCATTGTCTCCTGTGATATGCTTACACCATAGGGAATACAAATATTTTTAATATTGTGCTTGACAAAAAGACATGCTTAACAAGTGAATAAAATAAAAATTCCTATCTCTAACTGTGTGCAATCCATAAGGAAATAATAAGCATACACATTAAGAGTAGCTGAGCAAGTAGTAAGCTTATGGAATTGGAAATAAAGGAAATGCCATTTTTCTGATATCTGGTTATTAAAAGAGATTTTCAAATGACATTTGATTTGCTTTCCCAATTACAATCTCATGATAGAAATTTGGAAAACTTTTTGCTTATGTTATTTTCAGTGGCTGCCTAATAGTTTTTAATGTGCTTGTGTGACACTTAACTAAATTATTCCTCTATTGAAGGACTTTAGACTAAATCTATTCTTATTCTGAATAAAACCATGATAAATACTCTTATCAATCATTTTTTGAAAATATCTTTAGAAGTGGATTTGTACAACTTTTAAAATTACAGCCAGTGGTACTCTAGGAAGATTGTCTTGCCTGACATTTCTGCCAAAAGTTTAGGAGACCATATAACTAAGATTTCCATATTAAAAAAAAAAAATGAGGTAAGTCTTAAAGCAAAACTCCAGTGGTTGGAATGTTGGTGGGGGACTTTGTAGTTTTCTTTGCCTGGAACAGATGAGTTCTTTGGGGGCAGTCATGGAGAAAGTAGAAAAAGGTGAAATCTGAGACAAGTGAGATCCCCTCAGGGATGAATTAGGAATTATGAATAGCTAAGTCAGCCAACAGGAATGAGATGGGAGTGACCTTCTTATCTCAGATGGTTTTAAATTAGCTGTGAATCTAGTGTTGCCTATGTCACTGCAAGAGTCCAAGATGTCTGGGTTCTGTTGAACCCACACCTTGAGGCCAATCACCAACCAGGTCTTTGGTTACTTCCTCTGTAACAAGGGATTTTGTGCTGCTTCAATGTCTTGTGTTGACTAATTGAATAGTTATTTTCAGAGTGTGTATCCAAAGCATCTTAACTGCTAAATATTGTCACTAAAGCTTTTGAAAATCCTAGTTTCCTCCTTTGAATATTTTCTGAAAACATATGTTACCATTTCCTTAGTCAAAGCTGAAGTCACATCTGGTGGTTTCTCTAAATTCCCATTCTGCGCTGATGAGTTTAGAGTGTACAATTGGTGAAACCAGAAAAAACTAAGCAGCTGATGATATTTCAGGAAAAACATTATTTTTTTCAATCTCAAATTTTTAAATGACTCAGAAAGTGAATTTTAAAAATGTATATTAAATTTTCAGGTGATTCTACTACTTTTAGAGCAATTTTTAGTAAAGACGAGATCATGAGAAAGGGTAGAACCAGAAATTTCATTCTCCCTGAACAAATCACCTGGAATCCTTAAAATCCTAAACACAATTAATATTCAAAAATTAAAATATTAACTTTAAATAGGAATTTGCAACTTATAGCAATATATAATTTTGCTATAACAAAATACATATGTTGTATTTTTTCCTTTTTCCCAAAATTACAAAGTATATAATTTTTATACTCTTCTAGCTATGGCAATAGAATGCTCAGTTTTTGAAAGCTAATGACAAGTACACATTTTCCCAGATCATATTGACAATGTAATTTCTGAATCCCTATGTTTATTCTGCTTCGATGTGTTTGTGTGGAGGCAAAAGATGTTTTTTTCACTACTTACCTAAATAGTACTGTTCCATACTCTGGAACACTCGTCTGCTCTCATTTCCATCTTTCCCAGCACAAACATAACTCCTGAGGTGTGAAGATGGGAAATCCAGTTAAGCAGACATGAGTGTGTTTTTACCCTCACTTTTGCCCCACCCCAGCTCCCTCTGTATTTTAGATGAAGGCAGATGTCTACTCAGAATTGCCATGCAGGTTTCCACCTTGTTTATCTGTAAAAATTAAAGGAAGAGTTTTAGAAACAAACAGACAAACCCAACCAAAGCAAAAACAAAAATTACAGAAGACAAATAAAAACAAACTGGCAAACTAAATTTGTCTTGCCCTATTTCCTTTTATGAATTCTGACACCCCCTTTAATCATTAAGGTCCATTAGAGTTTTCATTCAATATGTTATTAGCAATTTTGAAATTCAGAACTCTCAAAAAATATTAGAGAAGAAATTCTAAATGGCACTGATTCAGTTTGTTAGGGCTGCTATGACTAAATACCAAGCTTGTGTGGCTTAAAAATGGACTTTTTTTTCTTTCACCTTTCCCAAGACCAGAAGTCCAAAATTAAGGTATAGGCAGGGTTGATTTTTTTTTTATTCTGAGGCCTCTCATCTTGGCTGTGAGATATCACCTTCTTCCTATGTCCTCAGATGGACTTTCCTCTGTGCATGTGCCTCCCCAACATCTTTTCAGAGAAAGAGAACTTATACAGGCACTAATCATGTTGGATTAGGTGCAGCGGTTGTCCAAACTTACGGCTTCCCTGGGCCACACTGGAAGAAGAATTGTCTTGGGCTACAAATAAAATATACCAACACTAACAATAACTAATGAGCTAAAACAAAACAAAACAAAACAAAAAACTTTGCCAAAAAATGTCATAATATTTTAAGAATTTGTGTTGGGCTTCATTCAAAGCCATCCTGGGCCACAGGCTGGACATGCCTGGATTAGGGCAACACGCAAACAGCTGCATTTTAACTTCATCACCTTCTTAAAAACCTTATATCCAAATCTAAAGACATTCTGAGGTACTTGGATTTGGCACTTCAACATAGGAATTTGGGGGGGCGGGGGGCGGGGACACAATTCATCCCATAAAAGATAAAAATTGCACATTCATTAATCAGTTATTAACAACAATATTTTCTAAGAGCCTTTTGTTCAAGTCACTGGGACAGTAATGTGTGTGAGACATAGAGCATGGAGATACAGCTAAAGAGTACAACTTTATTTTGCCCTCCGTTCCCCAGCTTGAGCATAGGTTAATTAATGATGGCTTCATTGTCTCATTGGTTCTTTTAAGAATTTGGGCCTAATTCAAAGCAGCATCATGAATCACAGGCCGTTATCAGACACTGTATTCTCAAAGTACATTTTATAAAGCACTAACTCTAAACCCAGCTAAGAAAGGTAGCACTGGGAGAGTTAAGGGTCATGGGAAGGCCATGCAGTCAATCTTTGCCTTAGTTTCACTTTTTACATCAAGCCAATAATTTGAAGGCTAATCCTTGACTTTAATAAACTGCTTTATCAATTTTAGTCCCTTAGCTTTTTCCAAGGACTTTGTCCATATAAAGTCCTCCCAGAATTTTTTCCACGTGGAATTCAGTGTACTCCCTTTGTGGTGAGCGTGTTATTGAGTTCATTTTCCAGGAAATTTCTTGGTCTCTTTCTATGAAGTTTCTCATGTGAAAACTTACTTTCCAAATTAAGTTTAAGAAATATTTATCTCCCTTGAGAAATAGTAAGATTCTTTCTTTTTGTAAGTAATGTATAATCAATGATATATGTTTTTCTCTTTTACTTCCAAAATAGAACAAAATATAATTTATTTCTATAATTTTATTTTCTATTCTCATTAGAAAATTCTATTCTTAGGACAATTCTAATCTATACTTTATCTCAAATTTATTGAGCATGTCCTTTTTGAAAACCACTTGAAATCAAATAAATGAATTAATACAAATTATAGTATTTTTACCCTTGAGGAATTTAAAATATCCTTAGAATACAAAATTTAATTACATATACATTTTTTTAAACAAATGTTCTAAGTGAGTGGTAGGTGAGTTAATCAGAAAAAAACAACTCTATGGAAGAGATAACATTTGTAGCAAAATTTGAGGAACAGAAATATTGGATTAAAAACTTTGAGATTATTCCAGATCCTCTTGATTCTTCTGAGTGATGTTTTGTAAATCTCTAACTCCACAAGAAGAGAGTTGAATGGTTCTTTAAAGTCCAATTTTTAAACTAAACTAAATCATAATTTATTGTCCAATTTATAAACTAAGCTATTTTCTGTTGTCCTTTATTAAATCCCAAAGAGAAAGGCATTCTTAGGCTCCAGGATAGGTGTCTTTACTTCTTTGGTATACAAGAGGAGATAGCATTCCAGGATCCCAAGATGTATTCAGCAGGGAACTACAGGACATGGCCTGACACGACCTTGCCTGTGAGGTCACCTACTTCTTTATTGCATACTTCTTTATTGGTTGAAGCAGTCTCAAGGCCACCCAAATTTAAAGGAAGGGGAGTCTCACAGGATTTGGGGGCCCTTTTTTGAAATTACCACATGTGTACTCATTTTTTATTTGGGAAACTTAGTCTTCAAATATTTAAAAGAAAATACTTGTGTTAAATGTTTAACTGAAGCTAAAGTACTTATTATTCCTAAGAAAATTGTTAGAAGCTTGTTGGATTTGCTACAATTGCTTTTGATGTAGACATTATTCTTTATCCTTGTTATATGTACAGCAAACAAAAAACAAATACTAAGCAGTTTTTCTTACTAGATAAAAACGAACATTAATTGAAGATGGACTGAGTCATAAGAAACTTGACTATGCATAGAAATATAATTGAAGCCAACTTTCTTTTTACATTCTTGATTATTTCTAAAACTGGAAGGAACCTTACAGTCAATGATAAATTTTACTTGAACTGGTAGTAGATTTTCTTGGTTCCTAGTTTATAAAATATGGACCCAAGTTACTACCCTTATCTGTGACAACTAATTCTTGATGAAATATGGTAGTTGTTATTCACAATTTCAGAATAACCAAAGACACTTAGGATACAAGAACACCCTATATTTTGAGATATTTTCCAGATAACCAAAAATGAGTCTTAGATCTTAGATCTTGTTTAAATTGCACCGTTCTATAAACCTGTTAACTCTCAGAGATTCCCCCACCCTTTGATAATGTGCTCATTTCATTAATTTGATCCTCCTTCTAAGAGCAGCCAACAATGCATTAGTTCTTCATCAACTGAAAGATCCCTTCCTTAATTGACTTGTTCTTATCGACTGAGATATTAGAAACTGGCCTCTGTTAATGATGAATTCTGATGGGAAGCAAGGAGTAGGTTTGCCAGCATTGGAGTTGAGTGCTAGGTGTAGTATACTGTTAGATTCTAATCAGTTAGCTTTCCTCATGATCGCAACAAAATAACTTCCTGGAGAATGAAGTTCTGAATCCTGTTAGCTGATAAAATATATCCCTGACTGTGAGCAATATAGCTATAAATTTCTTGTCTGATTTTAGGTTAAATGATTTATCTTTGGGAAATTGTATTGGAATTATCACTAAGAGTGTCTGTACTGCTGTACCTTTTAATAGGATAGTGTTTTAGGTTATGCACTAAATGTGGTATGTGTGTACTAATACTAATAAACACACACATAAATTATTCAATTATTTTAAGAACTGCTGAATGTCTAATACCTACACTAGACATGTATGTATACATAAACATATATATCTACAAATATATATATATATATTCTATTGTTATTTGAAGTTATTGCATGTCTAATATATACTAGGTATAAAATGATTCCTAATCACCCTGCCCTTAAGTTGATTGCTGCCAACTTCTTGTAACCTTGCTCTTCACCTGTTATAATGTGGGTATTCAGGAACTAGTACATTGTAAGTCTTGAGTGAACGTTAGCCAGTTTTCAGTTTCTAGAAAATTATTCTGTATTGACATACGAAAGTAATTCGTTTTCTCAGCTGGTCATTTCATCTATTTTTTTAAAATATAAAGCACACTTTTAAATGGTATTTTCTTGCTCAGAAAATACCACTTTCATATATTTTCTGATTGGGGACTATCTTTCAGAATAATTGAATGAACTTTGTGGGCTATCATGGAACAGCAAATCCTTAGAGGCAGGAAACTCATAGCCTTGTTTATTCTTTTGTGATGGACCCTGCAAATAACCACAAAAAGGAGAGTGGTTAATAAATACTATTCAGACTTGGGGATGGGAAACAGGAGACACAGGCATGAAATCCTGTGTTTATTACTGTCATGATGCTGGCCACTTCTCTCCTGCATGTGTAATTGTGAAGATCTTCATATTTTAATCATTAGAAGAGCTGCTCTGTGCCCTTCTTCTTAAGCTGCTGCTTTGCACTGTTTCCAACACTTTCCAGTGGGTGTGGCCTTTGGGCTGTGTCACTTCTCTGTGTCTTGTTCAGGATTCTAACGAACAGCAGACTCACAACCATTCAGTTACGTGTCAAGGCCAGAAGTAAATGAGCAGGAGAATTTCGTTTGTTCATTAGCCATATGAAAAGCACTCACTTTTCTTCATGCTCTCTTTCATGAATTTGCTCAACTGTTACAAATTTAAAGGAATCTGGATCCATGCAGTTACTCACGTAAAAGTTTTCTGCTAGCTCTTTCTTTTTTCTTTTCTTTTTTTCCCTTTCCTTTCCTCTCCTGTTGTTTATTTTTTTTTTTAACCATAATCAGGTAAAGTCTATTAACCATCACTGATAGAATAGGTGCATAGAATTGCATTCAGTTCTCCTTGTACCTGTGATTTCTGTTTATGTCTTTCAAAAACAAGAAAGTAAGAGTTATTATTGTTGAGGCTAGATCAAAAAAGGCATACAAAAGTAAAGAAGAAATGAGAAGAAAAAACAATTTCGGAAAGGAAGAGAGGGGCATAAAGCAGAGGCAGGAAGCATTAGGGGATATGGAAAGGGAGAGAAAAAAATAAAAGAGAAGATCAGGAGAGACATACACACACCTACAGAGACGCAGAGAGGCAGAGAGAGAGAGAGAGAGAGAGAGAGAACCAGCATAAGAAGCAATTAAAAAGAACATGCAAACAAGAAAAGACAGGAAGCGTGTATGTGAGTGTGTGTACATGTGTGTGTTTCTAACTTTCTGCAATTTACTTTGAATCTGTATGAATGGATAAAATAATAGGAAATATTGAATGCCTTCCATAAGCATTCTCACCCTCTCTTACCTGTTTTTAAATAGAGACAGGCCCATGAAATATACCATTGTCGGGAAGAATTCATGTTATGGTTGAAAGTCTCATGATATAAAAGCATAGTGAGTTAGTTGTTGTCTTGATAAATGGTAATAGTTACTTAAAAGTGGATATAGTAGCCTAAATAATTGTAATAACATTTTTATTAGCCATATAAAAATTACTTCTTTCTCATTTTATTTAACACACAATCATTGATTGAGTGCCTTCTTTAATAAGAGTAAGTGCTTCTGGGGAATATGTATGTGTGAATACCTCTGTGTATATTTTATATACATATATACATATATATACACACACACACACATACACACACATACATACATATGTGTGTGTGTGTGTATATATATATATACACACATATATATGTGTGTGTGTGTGTGTATATATATATACACATATATATGTGTGTGTGTGTGTGTGTATATATATATATACACATATATATATGTGTGTGTGTGTGTGTGTGTGTGTGTGTGTATATGATAACAAACAACAAATATTCTTTATGCTTTGTGGGGAAGTATTGGAAAATACTGATGAAATAATCATGTCCACCGGACAACTCAGGAAAGAATGCAAGACTGGAGAACCTTGACTTTTGAGGCATTCACATAGAAGTCATAAACGAAATATCCGTGGAGAAGGACGAATAGTGTATTCCACATCACCAGACCCCCAGAAGGGTTGTGGGTGGGAGGAAGACTGGTACAAACAGCTAAGGGGGTGGGTCTGTGGATGGACAAATGAGCAGACAGGTGGAGAAATAGAACTGATAAGAAGACCAACTTCAACATTTTCCTGTCAAGACGGGTGCAAAGGAGTGCAGGAGAGCCATGTGAAGCAGGAAGCCGGAGGTGGCAACCGTTCTTGTTTGTCTGCTTGTGTCAGAGTAGATGAAAGAGGAGAACTTGACTTGAACATCCCTAATACTATTTTCAAAGTATGAAACAGAGTTTGCTAAAGAAAATGAATTAAAGTAGAACAGGGGTGGGGGCTACACAAGGGTGGATAATTATGAGAGCTACTTTTCTGGGGAAATTTCTAGGGAATTCATGAAAATCTTAGTCTATGAAGTACACACTGGATTTATGTTAGACCAAGACAGATGAGAAGGAATGAATTAATACATATTTCAGTTAGTTTTTTCTCAGTTACAAGTTGAACTTGGGAAAAGACTCTGTGTACCTGTGTTCTTATGAGAACACCAGGTCTGATTAAAACCAGATAGAAGCTGCACTTTGAGAAGCACTGATCTAAGGTTTCTGGAGAGAAATTCCAATTGACCCCTTGTTGCACATGGAACTTGTCACTCCCTTAGGTTGATGTTCAGCAAAGTTATAGGATTTCAGGGAAATTGGCCTTTTTAAAAACAATGGTAATTATTAAAACATTTATTTTTGCAAATATTTTTTGTTTCAGGATTGATTGTTAGTTAAATAAATCAATAGGTAGGACAGCATAGTTAGCAGACAGTATTTGGAATATCCCAAAGAGAGGTGGAGAAGTATACTCAACAGAGCCCAGTAGTTTACCAATAAAATAATTATTTAATCTGTACTCTTAGAATTTTCACTCAAGACCCTCTGTGCTTCAGGCCCTCCCATCTGGACTGACCTGCCCCTGGACTCTGCAATGTTTCCTCATTGCTGTGAAGACCTATGATACCTTTATGTATCTTAGGACTAGGTTTTATACGCATATATATAAGAATTATTATTGGGGTTGGGAGGCATAAGATCTAAATTCAAGTTTTTCTCTCTATGTGAGCTCGGGAAATTTACTAATTCTTTATTAGCTTCAATGTATCTACAAAATGGGAATAAAAGTATTCACAGAATTGTTGAGTTGAATGAGATACATTAAGTAAAACTTGTTTTGAATGCTAATAGTATAGAAATCTAATTTTATTTTAATGTTTGGGAAACAGAAATTGCAGGGGTATTAAAAAAAAACGACTTTAGGGTTTTCCCCTGCAACTGTACTCCTCACTAAACGTGAACCATTTCTCCTTTTTGACTCTCCAGATGTTGCTTAAAATTATAAATCAAATGAATTTCATTCTAACTTGTATTAAAGGTCATGTTTAACATTTTTTTCTCACCCTCTACCCCGTGAAGGTCTTAGTAGCAAGGCTTATACCTATTTTGTATTTTTTATACTCTAACCAGACAAGCGTCTCGTTCATTGTAGATGTTTTATGTTGTTTTGTTAAACAAATGAATGAAGTAGTATGTGAACACCTTTCTGCATGGTGATCTCCCTGTGCCACATGTATAGTAAGCACTTGTTCAAACACTTGATAGGTGTCCTTCTCTGGGCATAGCACTAAAATGATGAAAATATTTGATGTTTTTTTAATTCTGGCACTTTAATAAAATTCCAAAGGTGAATACACCTACGTAGAGATTAAAGACATTCACATTTGTTCTTGGCAACAAGTTCTTTTTTTAATGTCATCTGTGGGGAATCATTCTGTGCTGATACTTCTTTTTTCTTGGCATTTTAGTCATTTGTTTATTCAGCAAATATGGATTTAGTTCTTAGCATAAACCAGACACAGTCTACAAGCTGAGCACGTAGTCATGAAGAAGACTTAAAAAGCTCTTGCTCTAATTCGAATGGTGGTGGGGGGGGGGGCGACATATATGGGACATGTTACAGAAACAAAGAAAAACATAAGAAAACAAAAAGGGTGGTTTTGGGCAATAGTAATGAAATGGATTCAGAAAATAAAGGAGTGACTTTGGAGTACTTTAAATAGGGTTAGTGCGAGGGAGGAGAGATTTAATTTTTAGGATCCAATGTTACAACATAATTTGCAACTGTAAAAACCATGAAAAGAAAGATTTGAGCAGAGAAAAGCACAGGTGCCAGAGCATGTGCAGAGCCCAGGGGCAGGTCAGTCCGGATGGGAGGGCCTGAAGCACAGAGGGAAATAAGGCTGCCAAGTCCACAGGCACCGGACTCATAAAGCCTTGGGGGCCACGGTCAGGAGTGGGGGTTTTACTATTGTAATGAGCTGATCCTGGAGGGTTTTAATCAGAGAAGTCAATCGTCTTATAAACAAGAGCTGTCTGGGAAAAGTTCAGCCATATATGTCTCTATTTTTCATATTACATGGCTGGATACTTTCTGAACAGCCTCCTTTAAAAGTCCCCTTTGGCTGCTGTAATGACTTTTGGGGTATGAAACAATAGTGGAGGCGACAATTTTACCTTTGAGTCTGTTGTAATCACCTACAAGAGATCGCTGTGACTTGGCAAGTAATTAATTTATCGTCTATCCAACACCTTTGTTTCCTCATCTGTATTGGGATAAAAGTGTTTTTCTTAGCATTATTGTGGAGATAGAATAAACTAGGATATAAAAAGCACTCTATACTGCCTGGAATATTTTAGATGCTCAATAAATGTTAGACTTTTTTTAAAAATTACCTCTACTGGTATAGACACATTAGTGTTAGTACCCAGAATCACTGCAGTTCTCTATGACTATGTGTAGATGTTAAGTATTTTGCTTCTCTAACTCTGTTTCTTATTTATCATTATTTTACTATATTAATCAGTATAGGTTAAGCAGTGCTATGGTAATAGCTGTGCCCTGCTCCAATGTCTCTGGGGCATAACACAAGGAGGGTTTCCTTCTTCTCACATTAAAATTTGATAGGGATATGAAATGCTCCTCCGTTCTTGTAACCCTAAAACTGGAAACTACTACTTTCAAATTTGTCCTATCAAATAAATTGTGTGGTAAACTAAAGATCTTATTCCAGTGCTAAGGTCTTCATTTATTATCATCAGTTCCCACAACTTTAAAATATCTGATCTTTTTTTCTAACTGGCTATTTCCACCTGCAAGTCTCACATTATCTCCACATATTTTTAACACATTAAAAGGTAAAAAAATGGTCTGTGAGTCTTTAAGGTGTGTGTTTAGTATACAAACCTGATCCCTGAGCCCAGGTTTGCCTTCAGTTACTATGTAACTTTGAACAAGTCATTTATCCTTGCTAAGATGCTTCATTACAGCTCTTCAGATAAAATATACTAAAAAAAATACAAAGTATTATTATATCCTCCCACAAAGACTTAATGCAAATAGAACCATTTAAGTTAATCAGTGTGTCTACCTCTTTGTCCAACCATGAAGGATCCCTATGGTACATTCTACAGACGTTCGTCTACTCCAGCTTTAATGACCCCATCAAAGTGACTTCTATCATTTGTTTTGAGGGATGGTACCATTAATCTTTCCTGCCCTCTCCTCTTTTTGGGCTCACTTCACTTAAATAGGCAGGGAGAAGAGAGCATTAAAAAACATTTTAAAAATGTTAATTCCTAATATCACTGACTAGCTCTTAATCACACAATTAGATGTATGCTCTGATTTAATGATCCTGACCAGCAAGCAGTAAGACCAAGATTACTTTGATGAACATCTACCATCATTTTCTGATATGAATGAGCTTGTATCCTGTCCTGACTAAACATTTCCTCAGACATGATGCTCTATTTAGAAAGAAGGAGTATATAAAATACTTTTTTTAATTGCCAGAATCTTCTTTACTAAACCAGTGTTTTGATAGTTTGTATTTAGATCTTACAAGGAGACACTTTAGCGCAGTCACCTGTGATTATTGTTAGTTTGTATTTTGATCATATAATGAGACATTTTGTTGCATTCACCTGTAATTATTGATAGTTTGTGTGTGGAGCATACAATGAGATATTTTTAGTGCTATCATCAGTAATTATTTGGCCTTGTAACCTTGGTGGCATCTTTCTTTGCTCTCATTTCTAGACCTATAATGCTTAACTACAGTTAGTGAAATGGGAAATCTGTAGTATATGCAGAAATTTCATTATTTCAAACAGTTGCTTTTTATTCATGCTGTAGCAAAAATCAGATTCTTTTCCCTTTATGGTTCTTGCTTACACAATTCTTCCCTGTGGCAGTGTGGCTGAAATTCTCCTCAAACCAAGTCTTCAATCATTTGTCACCATTCCCTGAAACCTTTCTCAGGAATCCTGGACATACCCATAATTCATAGTTTCTTATGTTGGACTTCCCTAGAGTTTTATTAACTGCTCTATTTTGGCCCAAATTTCATTCTGACTTGCATTTCTCTTAGCTGTTTACATGTACTTCTTCCCCTAAATGTAATAAGTTCCTTTGGGGCAGTAAAATCTAAAATTAATGTCACTGGGATATCACGCCATGGCCTTCATACTGCATATATACATATATATGCATATAAAATAATTTATATTATTATATGAAATATTTTTTCTTATAAATCATTTATGTAGGTATCATTTATATTTATGTAAAACTTTAAATCTTGTGTCATCCTGTGGATGAAAATTGTGACAGGTGACAGTCAAGTGATCAGTCATGGGAATTGTTTCTCAAAAGCAGAATTTGTAACTGAATACATAGGTGGGAAGCATTGAGCCTAGTATAGATGAGCCAGGACTACCAATCACCCCTGGGGAAAACTCTTACCTGAATTGCAAGAATATGCAATCACCATGCATGAGATGGAAGAAGCTGGGGTTGGGCTCACACTGGGTCCAAGTGAGTGATATGTGGGGAAAGAAGGGCAACTGGAGCAGGGTTCTAGGAGTGACTTACTAAGCAAATGCTGAAGTGCCTGCAATCATTGTTTCCATGTATGGGCCAGCAGGTATGTAAATAGTGGGCCCAAAACAGGACTGATGTTTTTCTTTATTTCCCTCATTCACTTGTATGTCTTTTTATTTAATTGTAAATACCTTGAAAGTAGGGCTGTCACCCCTACTTACTGCTTTATAATCTCTGCAGAATTTTTATGTGGTTGATATTTAATTTGCATTTTATTTTATCAGTTGTCAAACTAGTGCTCTCTAGATAGTTGCTCAGTGGCCTAAGATTTCAGGACTTTGTTCATATGTCTGTGTGTCAGATGGAAGGACAGTGCTTCATGAGCACATTCCAAGGCCCAGTTTGGAGTGGCTGGGACTGTCGAACATGTTCTCAGAGTCACATCAGAGAAATTCGCCAGAGGCATATGGAAACATGCCTTCCTCTAAAGGTCCGGGCTCTAAACTGACATACTGTCATTTCGGTCTGTGTCCCAAGGGGCAAAACAAATAGCAAAACTATGTCTAACATTAACGGGGCAGGAATGTTTGCTATTCCCATTAATCCAACATATATTTACTGATCGGTATAGACATTTTTGAAGCCATAAAATAAATGAAAGGGCCCAAACTCTTTCTGTTGTCATATTGACTGTACCAGAAACTAAGGCTCTGAGCACACTATTTCTAAATTCAGAAATATAATAAAGACAACAGATGACAACAGGAGCCCAACATAGTAGCACCATGTCTATACGACATTCCCGCTCCATCCTGGTTTTGTTTGGATTTGTGCTTGGATGATTCATAGCAGTGGGAATAGGCCAAATTCTCTTGGCTATAGCTGGTTATCACTCGGAGGCTGTTGTGCTGACTGTTCCTCAGGTTGTCAACATTTTAATTTAACTGTTGCAAGATTGAAGAAGGACCTCTGATTTGAATTCTGTTCAACATCTCATAGTGATTTAAGCCCTAAAATTGTACAGCTAAGCTGCTTCATGTTTTCTCCTCAATTTCTTGTATTAGGAAAATTATAACTGGAATTAAGCATTGACAGGTTGGGTTTATGCTTAGGCGTTCTATAAAACTTACTGTGATTTTTCTCTCCTTAAATTATTTCCCTATATGTACCATATAAATGTCTCACTAGAGGAAAACTTAGAGTCAGGATGGTGTGCTTATGCACTCATTAGCAAAATTCATAGATTTGGCATTTGTAATGTTTTAAATTCAGATATACTACTCTTCTGAAACTGTTCATAGAGGAGTTAATATGAGCTCAGATTTCTCAGGTCAAAAGTGAGGATGAGAATATCGCTCCTCTCTCTTCTCATGTTATGCCTCCCCCCCCCACACACACACATACACAAGCATGCATGCATGTGCATACACACACACACACACATATGCACACACTTCCTTCCCAATCTCAAGTTCCCTTTATAAGTCCAGAATATGCAGTTTGTTTTCAGCTTTCTTTATCCAAATTTTGAGAATTTTTTTCAAGTTTATGTTGTATTATCATCTTGAGGATAATTAGAATAATAGTAATTTGTAGGCACACAGTCTAAATGGGAGGTAAATTGCACCCAGATGTTTCTGCATGGGAGCCCAGAGCTGGAGAAAGACTGCATGGTCTCTCACTGCCCCCTGCACTGAGTAAGAAGGAAAAGACCGGCTGTGCTGAAATGACCTAAGGGATGTTCTCTGATAGGAGTTATTATGGACAAACCTAAGGCTACGTACCCTGTGTAGTATGCTATGCCAAGATGTTTAAATGATGGTCCTGCACAATTTTCTATCTTAATTTGTTTGTCAAATGCTTGAGCTATCTTAAAACTTGGGGAACAATTCAGTTGCTAGTAAATGGGCATAAAAAACTGTGAGTAAAAGCTCAGAAAAGACTGAACATTTAAAAGGAGGTGCAGCTATAGGGCATAAACTGGACCTCTCAGTTTGCATATTGTTTGCAACAAAACCAAACACACTCATGGTTATCTCCTTGAAACCTGGGTTGATGGTGGGGATGGTCAGTGTATCTGAAAAGGTTCTAGCAAGAAATGCAAACGTTAAATACTGCTGTAGCATTATTATTGTGCATAAATCTGTAATAGCTTATATATTTATTATGTTGTCTTTTAGTGAAAATAAAAAAAGTATTCATCACTTGTAATTTTTTAGTTATCTCTTGTCATTTAAATCTACCCATATATTTTTGGTTAAAGGGCCTAAACGCTTCAATCATGGATTATATTTTCACATCTCAGAACACAATGGCATAACATAAGACTTAAGTCCAGAGACTCTTGAGCAGAAACTCCTAGATTCAGATCCTGACTCTGAACTTTCAAGTTGTACCACCTTGAGGCAGTTATTTAATCCTTCTTTGTCTCATTCTGTATATGGAAAGTGAGGAACAATAGTACCTGCCTGATACGATAGTTGTGGTTATTAAATGAGTTACTGTAAGCAGAGCATGCTAGAATATTTTCCTGTAACCTGCACATGCTCAGTCGTGTTTCTTACTCTCATTTTTACAAACCTGGTTATAAATGTGATTGATCTTTGTTTGGTGGTATTCTATTTGGTATTAACAAAGGGCAAGTGATCTCATTCTGTCACCATTTATTACCATATACTAAAGTCATTCACTGTAATATACTTCCTTAGGAAGACTTTTTACTTACTTATTTTTCATGTATATGTAAACTGAATTTCCCCAAACCTTGTTTGTATGTGACATGAGGTCACAGATCAATAGTAATTCTAAATGCAAAGAAATAATACAAATTAATGTAACTTTTTAGTGGTATTTTCTGTATCCTGCACACTGGGGACCACACTGCCTCTCTCTCCAAGGCTGTAGTGTCTACTGCAGAGTTCCTGGTAGGGTTTCCTGGGGGACCTAGTCCGCTCATGCTCTTATCCTTGCCTCTCTTATGGAAGTGCTTGTCCTGTGTACCACTGCCAGAGCTATGTGTGAAAACACTGCTTCCTTGCCAATGGGTTGGCCTCTAAAACCTTAGAGCCTCAGGCCCCAAAAGCAACAAGCAGCGTGCAGATGTTTCTTTTGCTGTGGATCAACCCTGGGTGTAGGTAGCTTTGGAGTGCATAGAATTTTTCCCATTCTGATCCATGTGTGGTCCCCTGGCTATCAACACAAAAATATTACCTCCCCTACTCCTAATACACATGCACATCTCAGACTCCTTTGTTTATAAGAACCTCTCATGAGTATTGTATTTGGATTGATAACCCCATTTTATACAAGAAATTGAGATTTCAGAAGTTTAAAGTACTGATCCATTAAGTGATCCTAAGTGTCTGTTTAGCTCCACGGCAGACACTGATCTTATTCATGCCTGCTCATCATCTTTTCAGCAGCTTTGCTGTGTTAGGGAAAATATACATCATAAGTCCTGCTTTTGCCATGAAGTCAGAATTTAAATCCCCAGAATCCCTCCAGCTGGGATGCAGAATGTGATTGGTGCTACACCAATCAAACCACTCATTGGAGGCTCTGCCTGGGAGATGGGCATTGGGCAGCAGCCTCTCCAGGGATCTTCACTACAAGAAATGTTGAAAGAGCCCTTCCGTGGAAACAAAAGGACAAAAATATACACATCTTTGAGTAAGATTATAAACTGACAGAAGCAGGATAGTGCCTCTCTACTTCAAAATAAGATGTGAAGCAATTATAACATAAAGGTTAAAGCGAAGGAAAACATTAAAAATAACTATAACTAATAGAGTGTAGTAATGAATGCACAGCATAAAAGAGGATAATTTGTGACAACAAAAACAAAAGAGAATAAGAAAAAGGACTGAATGTGTATGAGTGAAGATAAGTTGTACTTAGGAGGACTATTGTATATATGAGACATTTTGCACAAGCTTAATGATAACCACAAAACAAAAACCAGAGCTGATACACAAAACATGAAAAAGAGTAATAAAAGATAATAATAGAAAACCATTACACTAAAATAGCAGACAGAAACATAAGAGGCAATAAATAATGGAGATACAGAGCAACCAGGAAAAAAAAAACAGATAAAATGGCTATAGTAAGTCTTCATATATCAGTAATCACCATAAATGCAAATGAATTGAATTTACCAATCAAAAGGCATAGAGTAGTAGGATGGATTAAAAAGCAAGACCAAACTAAATGTTGCCTTCATGATACTCTTCTTAGTTCCAAAGATAAACATAGGTTCTAAACGAAGGGGTGGAAGATTATACTTCAAGCAAATGGCAGCTAGAGAAAAGCAGATGTAACTATATTTAGACAAAACATATTTCAATATATGTTTTTAAAAAGGTAACACAAGACAAAGACGGATATTTTGGGGGGGAAGGGGGGTTCCCTGGCTGGGAATCAAACCCAGGCCACAGCGTTGGGAGCACTGAAGCCTTGTCACTACACCACCAGGGAACCCCCAAAGATGGATATTTTAAAATGAATAAAGGAACCATTCATTAAGAAGACATGAAACTTATCAACATATATGCATGTAACTTGATAGCACCAAAATATATAAAATAATTACTAACAGACTTAAAGTGAGAGACTGACAAATAAACAGTTAGAGTAGGGGACTTGAATACTGAACTTAACAGCAATGGATAGATTATTCAGACATAAAGTTACTAAGGAAATATCAGCCTTATATGACACATTAGACTAGAAGGGTAAATTGATATTTATAGAACATTCCATCCTAAACTGACAAAATACAGATTCTTTTCAAGCACATTA
>PVJL010011405.1:0-43146 GCA_004026885.1 Lyroderma lyra | reverse complement strand
CTTAGCTGTTTCCATGTTCTGATCTTCAATATCACTAATTCTTTCCTCCATCTGGTTGGCCCTGTTTCCTATGGCAGTTATTTCATTTCTCACTTCTTTTATTGTATTATTTATCTCTCGCATTTCCATCTCAATCTTCCTTATGTTTTGAATTTCTTTGTTAAATTGTTCCTTTTGTTCATGAAGTTCCTTTTTTATGTCATTCATGTCCTTTTTTATGTTGTTCATGTCAGCCATGGTGCTCTGCCAGTATGGTGCTCACAGCCTTTAGAATGGCTACTTTAAATTCTCTGTCACTTAATTCGGAAACTTGTAGGTCTAAGAAGCTGTCTTGATAAATTTCCTGTTCTTTCTGAGGAGTTTTAGTTTTTAAGGAATTCATCCTGTCTGCTGGGTTCTTCCTCTTTGACATGAGGGCGTTATGCTCAATAGTGCCCAGGAGCCCAGATTGGTACTTTTGTAGTGTCTTGCTGTAGGGCAGACACGAGGTGGTACTGGGGGGGGGGGCAAGTTTTGGGAGAGAGAGGGGTTGTTTATTTCTTATTTTTGGTCTCCTGCTATGTTTGGAGGTGGTGTGCATGTATCATGGTCCCTCCACTTCCTGTAGTTAGTTAGTTGGTTGGGAAGGTTGTAGGAAAGGGGAGAGACCAATAAAGGCACACTGGGGCAGCTCCACCTTCTGCCCTATGCTGGGGAAGCTGGGTGATGCGGGCCAAGGCTGCTCCTGCTGGCTGGGGCGAATGCTATCAAATCCGCCTTTCTTCCCGGGCCTGCTTCCGTGGCCAAATGTTGGGGCAGAGTCTGCAGGCTCACACTGCTTTTAGGACCAAAGGGCATGTGAGCATGCGTGCACACAAGTCTGAAGCTATGGGTCTGACCTCACGGTAGGAAGGCAGCCGGCCTGCCTCCGCAGTGAGTCTGAACGGGAGCCACAGCCCCGTGCAGGAGCCGCGCACACCATGCCGGCAGCCGGTCCGCCTCTGCAGCAGGCCAGAAAGAGAGCCGCAGCCCTGTGTAGGGGCTGTGTGCTGCCCGCGCTGGCAGCCGGCCCGCCTCCGCAGTGCAGCGGGCTGGGACCAGGAACCGCAGCCCTGTACAGGAGCCGCGCGCCTGCGCTGTGGGTCCCAAGGGAGCCTAGAACCACGATGTCGTCTCTGCAGTTCAGAGTCCTCGCTCAGCCCTGCTACCACTCAGGAGTTCCAGAGCCTGGCTCCCAAGGTCTGTTCCCAACTCGTCACTCCAAATTCCAGCTCCCCAGCCCAGCTCCCCAGTGGACTCCCACTGTTTGCCGCTTTGCTTGGGCTTTTTCTCTTGTCACCTCCTGGCTTCTCCCCTCCCATGCACTGCAGTTAGCCACGATAGGGTCCTGTTGTGATCCGTCTCTGCTCCCTCCCCTCTCTCCCGCTCGCCCGCTTCTCTCCAAACCTGAGGTGTTTACTTGCCATGCGTGGATGTCTCAGTTGCCATTTTTTTGTCACCTAGGGTCCTCTTTCTTGGCTCCTGGGTGGCCGTTCAATCGTGTTTTCTGGGAGAGGCTTTAGGGACCTCCTCTCCAGTCGCCATTTTGTCCTCCTCCAATATCAATTATTTTAAATTTGACAGTGCTGGTTAAATATTTTGTGTCCTATTGTCTTTCTATTTGTTCTGTCAGTTATTAAAAGAGGGGTGGCAAAATTTCTGACTAAAATGTTGATTTTGTTTATTTCTTTTTGCAGTTTTATCAGGTTTTGCTTAATATATTTTCAAGCTCTAAGGTTGATGTGTAATGTTTACAACTCTTACGTCCTCTTGATTAATTGGCCTCTTTATGAAATGAATTTCTTTAGCTCTACTAATATTCATTGATCTGAAATCAGTCTTGTCTAATATCAATATAGTCATTCCATATTTCTTTTGACTAATGCTAGCATGGTATTTAAAAAAACCATTCACTTCTAATCTACTTGCATCTTTGTATTTAAAAATGATTTATTATGGACATATAGTTGGGTCTTGCATTTTTAATCAATGTGACAATCTCTGCCTTTAATTAAGGTGCTTAGATAATTTACATTTTATGTAATTGATGACATGGTTGGGTTTAAAAATACTATCTCATCGCTTCTCAGCCTTTTGGCTAAGATCAAGTGTAAAAATACTTTCTTGTTATTTGTTTTCTATTCATGCCATAAGTTTTTCCTTCCCTTTTTCCTCTTTTTCTATCTTTTTTTAGATTCAGGATTTTAAAATATATATAATTTCATTTTATTTCCTTTGTTAGTTTATTAGTGATAACTCTTTGTTTTGTTATTTTTTATGCTGTTGCTTAGGGTTTGGAGTATATAATTTAACTCATCATAGTTTGTTTTCAGATGACATTGTACCATTTCAACATACAATAATACACAGCATCCAGCAGAAGTAATGCCTGGACTTGAGTTATGATTTTATTACAAAATCATAACCATACTTGCTCATGATTTTGTAGTAAAAGATTTGGTATAGATTACCAGTTCATAAAAAAGGGGCATTATTTTTGTAACCATAATCATGTAATAAAATCATAACTCAAGTCCAGGTGTTACTTCTGCCTGACCCTATTTCCATTTTTCCCTTTCCTGCCTATATTCTATTGTTGTCATGCAATTCACTTTATTCACTACCATCCTGTTCACTTATATATATAGTATAAGCCCTACACATTGTTATTTTTACTTACACCATTGTGTTTTTTAAAATATTTAAATAATAATTTAAAATTTTTCATATATATGAAAGTATATATGTACTTTTGAATTCCAGAGCTCTTTATTCTTTTTCGTAGATCCGTATCTTCATCTGGTATCATTTTCCTTGAGCCTAACGGACTTCATTTAACATTCCTTATAGTTAGAGTCTGTTGATTAATTCTCTCAGCACCTTCACTAAAAAAAATTTTTTTTAATGAGTATAGAATTCTTGGTTGACAAGTTTTCTTCAGAACTTTAAAATGCTGATGCACTATTGTTTTGCTTTCATTGTTTCTGATGAGAAATCTGCTTTTATACTTATCTTTTTTTCACGTGTAATGTGTCTTTATTCTCTGTTTACTTTTAAGATTTTCTCTTTCTCAGTCATTTGACCAGTTTGATTATAAGACACATTGGTGTCATTTCCTCATATTTCATGTTGTTGGTAATCATTGAGCTTTTTGGATTTGTAGTTTTCATTAAACTTGAAAAATTTTGTTCCTTCAATGAATTTGCATTTCCCTAATGACATATGATATTGAGCATTTTAAAATGTTTGTCATCTGCGTATCTTCTCTGATGAGGTACCTGTCCAGGTCTTGTGCTGATTTTTAAATCAGATTCTTCCTTTTCTTATTGTTGAGTTTTAAAAATTCTTTGTGTATTTTAGATAACAATGCTTTATGAAATGTGTCTTTTGCAAATATTTCTCTAAGCCTGTGGCTTATCTTCTGATTCTCTTGACATCTTTTGCAGGGCAGAAGCTTTTAATTTTAATGTAAAGTCAGCTTATCAACTATTTATTTCATGAATGGCAACAGTTTTTAAGGGAAAGAATATAATATTATGATATTATTTATATTTTCTGCTTCTGGCACTGTGACTGGCACATTGTGGGCACTTAGAATTAAATGAACAAGAATGGATTAATCCCGTGCCATTCTCGAATAATTCTCTATTCGAAACAAGATCACCAACATTGTTATATTAATAAAAGAGCTAAATGGATTTAACAAACAAAAGAATAATAACTATTGACTACTTGCTTATCAAACTGACTCAGCTTTCTGAATTTTGTACATCTTGCTATCTTCTTTCTTCCATGAGGTACACTAGAATGCATCTTAATTTCAATAGTTGTCTCTGCTTCATTTATGAAAGACTTTCTGTTATACACAGGAACCTCTAATCTTTTGGTGTGATTGAATTCTGAGTATTTGTCTGTTGTTATTTATAAATCATCCTATTTTCTATTACTTAAAACCTGCACCTAGGTATCAAAATTTCAGACTACAGTCATATGGCATTATCTTAGCAACTGAAATCTACTCTCTATTACTTTATAGTACTTTACTATAGGTATAAAAAAGACAAATGTTTGATAATCAGAAAAATTTTGATTATTTTTATGAAGTTAATAATGTTCATTTTCTGATTTAATTCAGAATAAACTCTAATCCTTGTTAAATATATTGTGGTTGAGCTCTAAATGTGAGAGTGAATATAATGTAGAGATAATGAAAATATCCTTCAAAATAAAAATGACATTATAAAATTTGAGTTGTGAACACATTGATAGAAGTGTCTCTCAAGGGTTTAAAAATTAAATTCCATTAACCAACTCTCTTAAAAATAAAATATATAATAATAAGTTAAATAGAAATTGCCTTAGAGAAACAAGACCCATGGTTTTTGAGCATACATAGGGCAAAATAATTTATTTTGGACCCCATTAATTATAAATTTAAAAAGATTTAGTAAGGAAGCATGTTAAAGTAAAACTTTGTTTTAAAGCCTTTTCTCAAGATGTAAATTGCAATCTCCCTTAAGCTTGTAAAATTACTAAAATTACTACCTTAAGATTGTAAAATTATTATAACAAATAATTTAAATTATACATTCTGAAAATTTATTAATAGGCAACATTAGCTGTCTACATTAATTCCTTAACGATACTTTTATTCATTCACCCATTTGAACTGAATTTTTCCAGTTAATTTGATTTTAAAGATTAAATCATATTTAATGATTTTTTAATGTGGACTTGCCTTTTACAGTGTTATGCAAATGTAAGTTTTGATATTATGATCTATTGTCAATAAAAAAATGAAGGGTGTAGGTGTGTATATAGTAAGTCATTTTTCTTCTTTATTTAGTACTTTCTACATGTTAGTCACTGCAGAGAGTGGTTGGAGGGCACAGGATACAAAGATGAATTCAAATGTCCACATTTACTGTTAATTTTCAAGGAGCTAATAATCTAACAAGAATTAAAACAGTTCTACTCTGTGATACAAGGTGGAGGATAAGAAGTTTAAACGGCACAAAGAGATAAACTGGCGATCAATTAACAAGCGTTTTGTATTTGAAGCCATGAATGGTCTTTTAAAGAGATTCCTTCTTCTTACCAGTGTGCTTTATTTTAAGAAAGAACATTCATTACTAGAAAACAAACTACTTTGTGTAAGCAAATATTATAGACAATGGAATCATAGTATTAACTAATTTTAACTCCATTCAAATTTTTTGAAAATGAATTTTCGTAATATTATGACTTTTAACCTTTGGGGGTCTTTTACATTGTGATCGTTAGTCATTGTATACTGTTACCATCAGAGCCTAATGAAAAATAGCAAGTTGTGTACTCTACACTAAATAGTCATAAACTGGTCTACTTGAAGTTCTGCTTTCTGCTTTCTAAGACTATTTTTTTCTTCCACATTCCTCTTTATCTGTCATCACAGATTACTGCCATTAACATGCTTGTCTCAAAATAAGGGGCCTGTCTGCAGCTAGCTTATTACTTCAGATTTGCTTTTGGGCAGTAAACCAGTTAACCAAGCTTGTTAGAAATTTCTAAAATAGGAGTTAATAGAATCTGATTAGAACCTTCCCAGGAGTGAAGTCTATGAGTTTTAATGAATGTATTTTTTGGTAGTTAATGTATAATACATTACTAATAATTTGTTTGCATTTTTATTTATGATTTCATATTTAGAGCAAAACTAGTTTTTCTGCTTAATATTTATAATATAACTCCTGAAGTATCTTTCATAAAAACATAATAGCACATTTTTATGTCTGTCACTTTACTTAAGTTTTTTTTCTATTTCAGAAAACATGAAGAACAGTCTCAAGTCATTATATTGATTCCAGTCAAAGCTGGTATTAATAACTCCAGGTATGTTATTTACACATAACATGAAATATTATACCAGGTGTGAGAAAGTTAAAAATTAACAGTAATATGGTTGAAAAGTTCTCTAATTTCAAATTTATGAGGCTGAAAACACCATATGGAATTCTGCCAATTTTCCTTCTCAACCACATGGTTGTAACTACCATAATTAGTGTAAAGTCTAAACAAGAACCATTTACTGCAGTTACTCTAAGTGCAGATGTTAGTGTGAGGTTTTAATTTGGGTTGCCTGCATGCCCAAATGTTCATCAAAGAGTTATCCCAACTAACACCCAGTACAGAATGTCCACCAGCTCATGGTGACTTATATTTTTTGGATTATTTGAAATTCTCTGACTGATGAATTATAATTTCCAAGTATATGTTAGATATGAGAGTTAGATATCAAAATAAATTTCTGTTTACATTGTGAGACCCTCTTCTCTGCCCAACCATAGAATATTAATATTTCTTAGGGTTTAGGCCTCAGCATTTGAATCATATCTTAACTCACTCTACTTAAGTGATCTAACTGATTACTACTGTGCTTCAATTTGCTGAGAAGTCTACCTCACCCTTTGGAATTTCAGACCCATTTCACAGCTACATTTTGGGCATTTCCATATGTGTATATCTTAAATTCAGTACACTGAAAACTAAACTCAGGATGTTTTCCTGCCAAGTTTTGCCCCTACACTGGTGCTCCAGACAATTAGTAAACCAGGCCATCATCCTGGAATCACAATTTATGTATCTTTTCCCACCATCCCACCAAACAAAAATACCAAGTCCTGATTATTATACTTCCATAAGTATTTTTTCAAATCTATCTGGTTCTCTCCATTCCATCTGCCAAATCCTAGTATATAGTACCACATTATATGTAGTTTAGATACTGCCACAGCTTCCTATTTGAGACTCATCCTTCCCTAATCTAATTTTTCAGACAATTTTCTTTTTCTACTTTTAAGATTTTAAAAATAACTTTTTAGATTATTGTTTTAGATTCCTTACTGTTGATCAGTATATTTAGATTTTCCAGTTCTTCTTGATTTAGTCTAGGTAGGCTATGTGTTTCTAAAAACTTGTCCTTTTCCTCTAGGTTATTGAATTTGGTGGCATATAGTCCTTCATTATATTCTCATATAATCCTTTGTATTTCTGTGGTGTGTGTCTCCTTTTTCATTTCTTATTTGATTTTTTGTGTCTTTTTTCTTTTCACGTTAGTGAGTCTAGCCAGGGGTTTGTCAGTTTTATTAATCTATTTGAACAACTAGCTCTTTAAAGGTAAATTGATACAATCAATAAAATGTGTATGTTTAAAGTATACAGTTGGATAAATTTTGACATATTTATACACCTGTGAAAGCATCGGCACCATCAAGATACTAAATATATTCACTGTCCACAAGTTTCGAGTCCTTTTGTAATCCCTTCTGCCCCATCCACCTCATCGGTCCCCAGGCAACCACTAATCAGCCTTATCTCACACTAGATTAATTTGTATTTTCTAGAATTTTATATAAATGGAATCATACGTGATGTATATTTATTGTTTTGAGTTTTTTTTTACTCTTAATTATTTTGAGAGTCATCTATGTTGTTACATATATCAATAGATCATTCTTTTTTTTGTTGTTACTGAGTAATATTCTATTGCATAGATAGACCAGAGTTTGTATATCTATTCACTTATTGATGGACATTTGGGTTGTTTTAAGATTTTTGCTATTACAAAAAAAGGAGTGGTGAGAAAACTAAAAATCTATGCTCTTAGCAAATTTCATTTGTACGACACAGTATTCACTATAGTCACCATGCTGTACATTAGATCTCCAGAATTTACTCGTCTTGCATAAATGAAACTTTCTCCCCTTTGACCAACATCTTCCAATTTCCTTCACACCCAACTGCTGGCAACCACTATTCTACTCTCTGCTTCTGTGAATTCAACTTTTTTAGATTCCACATATAAGTGATATCATAACATTGATTTTCTTAATTCTTTGTGACTCATTTTTACTATTCTGGAAGATGTAAGGATTTTCTACATCTCTGTCATTTAAAAATTATATAGTAATGTAACTTGGTGTGGGTCTTTTTCAGTTATTTTCCTGAACATTTATATAGCACTCTTAGTCTAGAAATGCATGTTCTTTAGTTTTGGGAAATGTCATTATATCTCTCATTTAAGTCTATCTGCATTCTGCAGTTCTCATGTAATTCAAGTATAGGACCTATTAGATTTATTGTCTCATTTTTTTCTCTTTCATGTTTTTTACTTGGAAGAGTTCTCTAGCGTTATCTTTCAGTCTTTTTATTGTATTTATTTCTCAAACTTTTTTCTTAGGTTCTCTTACTGTTCCATTTTTATAACATCTTGTTCTTATTTCATGGAGGTAACCTTTCTTCTCTTCCTGAGGATATGAATTATAGAAACTTGTTTTGAAATATTTTATGCTCTTTTGCTTTCTCTGTTAATTCTGTTTCTTATAGTTTCCTTTTTTCTCCTTCTTTTCCTTTCTTTTTTCCCTTCCCTCGTCTCTCCTCTCCTCTCCCCCTCCCCCTGCTTCCCTCCTCTCCCCCTGCTCTCCTCTCCTACCCTCTCCTTTCTCTCTCTCTTTTCCTTTCTCTTTTCTTCCCTTCTTTCCCTATCTTGTTGTTTTCTTCCTTCCTTCCTTTTTTTCTTTTATTTTTTGTCTCTGCCTTTCTGTCTTTCATGTAGGAGGCTTCTCTCATATATCTGGATGTCTAGTTTTCTTGCTGTCTGTTTATATGTCAGACTGAGGCAATAAAAGACAGATGTAATCCGTGTATCGTGTGTGTGTGTGTGTGTGTGTGTGTGTGTGTGTGTGTGTGTATACATGTGTATACATGTATGTGTGTGTTGTGGAGATAGATGTTTGTCATTTAGTTGGTTTTGTGGTAGGATGACTAACAGCAACTTGATCAATTCATTTGAAGATCACAACTGTCAAAGTCTACTTTTCTGTAGCTCAGCTAATTTCTCTGGATAGAAGTCTGTTTCTCAGTATTCCGTGAATCAAACAAGAGAGTTCTCACCATTCAGAATGTAGAATTTCACTGATTTGTTCTGTGTTCTGAATGGCATCTCATGCCCATTCTTTGCTAAATAACATGGTGTTGATTTTAGAGCATGCCCATTTCCACTTCCATTTCTTCACAGAATAAGCATCTGGTTTTCTTCCAGGATTGGGACAGAGTTCCCTAGTCATGTGAGCTGGTGAGGAAACCCAGGATCTAACTACTCTTATAAAATTTTCAATCAGTATTCCTATTTTAAGCCATGCCATTCTCTCTCACCATCTCAGACATCTTCAGTCTTTATTTCCTGAGTCTAGTGTTGCCTTTGTGAATTAGTCAGATTCTCATGCACATCCCACCATGTGGCCATTTAAACTTCAGTTTTCTCTGCACTGCTTAAATACTCTTCCATTGACTTATCATCATCCCGAAGTCTATTTTCTCTTCTTGTTATGTTTCCTTCACCCCCCCCCCCTTTTTTGGGGGGTATTTTTATTTCATACTATTTTATTACATGATTACTGTTTGTAAATTTTAGAAATAAGTCAATATAAACTCACATATTTGGATCCATTGCAGTATTCAAGGGACAATCTTTCACATAGATCTTCATACTGTCACCAGAGTGATTTTTCTAAAGTTGAACTCTGACAAAAATCGTATCTCTTCATTGCTTAGACATTAGCATGGGCTGGCATGTCTGAAGCTAAATGTTTTCCCCACATCATTCAGTGTCCTTCGTGCTCTGTTCTTTGCTTTCTTCTGTAGCATGAGCTTACACTTATGCTCTAATTGTACCAAAACACTTGCAGTTTCACTGACATGTTGCATCATCATGCTTTATTTTAATCTGCCATTCCCTGTCCACCTGAATGCCTCCTACCCCTGTGACTCAGAGGTAGATCATCAAGGACTCAAGTTATGGGCATACTTCCAATATACTCCTTCTATCCAGTACCTTGAATGTTCAGGTGCTTCTCTTTCACATTGGCTAACTATAAGCACTTGCAGTAAAAGACCAACTTTTCACTGATGTATTCCCAGCAGCTACCATAGTACCTGATACAGAGGAGTCATAATAAAGGTTGACTAACAGGTAAATTTATTTTTATTTATATAACATAACAAAACTGGTAAATGGATACTGATATTTTAAAAGTATTCCATCTCTAGATGGAAAGCTTAAATAACTTACATATTTTCTCAAACTTGCTTCCCAAGGTTATATATTATACCATGGATACAGTTACAATTTCTAGGTTGACCTATCTTTAAAAACCGTCAATTAGTAATATTTACAGATTTCATATAAAAAAATTAACTGGTGCTTTTTGCAAAGTTATTTTTTTCCTTCTCCCCCTGAACTTGTTTTACATATTCCTAATAAATTATCAGTGGGAACTCTGATAACCTTTTAAAAACCAAGACATTTGGAACTATCCAAAAGTCAGAGAAGGTAAGTCAGAGTGGAACTGTGCTTCACAAGGGCTTGAAGGGAAAGAAAATGAGAGCATTAGAAGGCAGCACAATTTACTCAATGAAATACCTTCGTGACATATTTACTTTAAATAAATCTAACTCTTTAGTATCCTGCTTGTTTTCTTTTTGCAACACTACAACACAAAACAAAACATTATTTTTAAATTGGTTCTCAAGTGTTCTTTTCAGTTGCCCAGAATTAGATGTCAATCTTTGTAAAAATGCATCTAGTATATTAATCTATTTCATGGGATTAGTAGAAAAGATCAGAAAATGTAGACACTCTTTTATTTGCTAATGTAACATGATTAGAAAATATGGCTTAGTGCATTAAGAGGAAGAAGAGACATGAGGTGTCTGTTGAGTTGTAGGGAGGGGTAGGGAGATGTGAAGGAAGGTACCTCGAATTTTACTATAATTGGTTTTTAGCTTTTAGAATATTCCAGATAAAAATCATAAAAGACAGTGACACTCATCAAAAAACAGGAATATTTAAGAGAAAAAGAGACAAAGAATGAAAGAGAGATAGAGGAAGAAATTGAAGTGCAGTGAAGGATCATTCTCTTTAAAAACATGAACTGTATGTCAATGCAATGGTATGAGTTTTCTCTCCCAGGGTTAGATCTGTATTGGTCCTTCTGACAACTTAAATAATTCCATAGGTAATTGCTAACAACCAAAAAATACCCTTTTAACCTTTTCTGTGTGTGGAGCTGAGACTGGTCAAAATGTCCAAGTTAATTAGCATGAACTATGTGTTTTAGGTGGGGAAGGTGGATGGTCCTAATTAGCCTTGCCTAGCTGATAAGCAAGTTTGGTCATAGAGATTGGGCCTCTTGCTCCAGGATACTTCACAGATCAGCTGCACAATCTGAATTGAACAAGGTCTCTTGACATTCTGTAGTCTATTTTTTTCCCTCTCTCCCTTATTTCCTCCATCTGTTTGTCTCTTCTCTCATTTACCTTTCACTCTACTGTATGTGAAACCAAATCTACAAATACTCTGATAATTTTTAATCTTCAGCTGAACAAACCTTTTTATTGTCAACATTTACCAAAGTCCATTTCAAAGACAGTTGAACACCTTTTGATTTCATCTCTTCTTTTTACCCATTAGCTTGACTCAAAATGAACAGTTTTCTTGAAGCTGTTTAACTGTCCTTGTACAATGAGTGGGGATGGGTGAAAATTTTCTTGAAAACATTTTTCTGACTCTGTTTGGTTTTAGTTTTCGGATTTTAATATATGTGGTTTGGGTCAATTTGCCACTGAATTTCAAATCCTGAATCAGACCCAAAACTGATTATCACTGGTCAACCTGTCTGATTTTGGTCATTGGAGTTATCTACAATGGCTCTTTGTTCTATCATTTCCACAGGTAAAAGTAGCCATTTTGTTCTAAAGCATAGCTTCTTTTACACATAGCTACACAGATGGGGATTTCTCGCTCTCTTTGTCTAGACATTCTCCATTTCTTTAGAGTTGTATTAAGAACTCAACTGGGCAGAATAGTTCAGAGTGTCCTTGGCAAACAATCATACTGTAGAGTTTGTGTTCTGTGGTTTATAATATGTACTAGGCCACATCAAAGAAGGAGAAGCCATGTGGAATGTAACAGCTTAAATGAAAGGCAACAGAAATTGTCAGAAGAAGTTAACCCAAGGCAGCATTGAAAGACAGGGGTCAGGCGACGGGGCAGGAAATGGAAGCACAACTGAAGAAGGCAACGGTGGGACATGCATTGGGTCATGGAATAATATTCTCTGGAGGAGAAAGATACTTTTATGCCTTTGGAAACAAAAGCAATAAATATTTCACAAGCTTGCCAAGAAATACAAGAGGTGGAGAAGTTATTTATTATCCAGAGACTTTCATACACTTGCTTTCCTCCTGTACCAGGAAAGGAAAAAATATCCTTCAGCTTATTTTTATAATATGATTTTTTTTTGCAATTAAAATGGACTGAAAAAGAAAGAACCATATGCTGTCAAAAGGCTCTAATAAATAATAATGGATGCTGGTTTCACTATAGCTTCAGGTTTAAGGACTTAAAATAGGTAAATAATATAAACATTATCTAGCAGTTCAATAACTCAAAAAAAATCAAAAGCAGTTAACCACAGTCAGTTGAATGTACATTTTCCCCCTTCTGGAAGACCATGTTAATAGCTCTAGATATCAGTTTTCTTTTTCTTACTGTTTGTAGTCCCAGGTTGCCTACTTGACTCCTTTTCCTTCTTTCACACAGTGGATCATGCATTTTAAGCCAGGAAAAGGGCATCTAATCATGCCATCGGCAGAGGACTGGGGTGAGGTGGCTGGCACAATGGCAATCTTACTGAAGTGATAATTAAGCTGAATTTTGGTAAAAAATGAGTTGCTAAAGGTAGGTAGGTATCCCAGGCAGAGTGAGCTGCAAAGGTGAAGGTGCCGAGGCGAGGAGTTACCTGCTTGCTGCAGGAACTGCAGCATAAGTTTCAGTGTGGCCAGTCTGAACTGTTACAATTCTGTGTAGCTGAGGGTCAACCAACACAGCAGGCAAAATATGTGGGTTCAAAATTTGGCTCTGCTGTTTACTAGCTGTATAACCCTGGACAATTTACTTGGCCTATGTAAGCCTCAGTTTACTAAGCTATAAAATGAGAATAATAATAGTTATGTCCTCCTGTGTGCTACCATGAAAGCATGCATGAAAAGTATCCAGAACAGTGCCTGTTGTTATCATTTAATAACTGGTGTGTACCCTTATTTGATAGTAATTAACAAGTCCCAATTTTAGTATTTAATAATTCACCTCCATAATTATGCATGCATGTTTTGTTAATGGTGCTTGTTGCTAAATTACCCTGTTACTGCTGCTTGATGAAGCTCTCACTTCTCTTCTGTTATCTCCAGAGATTACTATTCCAATAAGATTGATGTTTGCACTACATTTGTTACTTGCAGACTAATAAAAAATATTATAGGTTTCTCTTTGAAAAGAATTCACTGGATAGCATCTATAAAAAGCCTTTGTTAGTGTTTTTGTGATATGGTCCAATTAATTTAGCAGAAAATGGGACTCATATTTTAGGATCTGCAGTGCTCGTAGATTGGGATATTACTGAGCTTCCCTGGTGGCAACAGGCTTTCACTTGGAATGTTCAGCCCTAATGCTGGGTTGAAATGAGAAATGTAACCTCATGGACAGGCCTACATAGCTAGAAGATGATTAAGAATCATTACCTTAAAATCATGCCTGCCTCTGTTAATAACAAATGAGAAAAATTTTCTAGATGCAAATAATAGAGGTCACATTAAAAAAAGAGTGGAAATTGCATGTGGCCGGCAATTTTAGTCCCTTGTGTGGGGCTCCTGAAGAAACAGAGGTGTGAACTGAGCTGCCAGGGGCTGCTCATGCTTTGCAAAATTTAATAAAATGTAAGAGTTGTTTCTAGCAGTGAGCAATGTGGACAAAACTTTCCATAAAAAATTAAACCATCATCAGTATGTTTTTTATAGTTCATGAAACAGTGGAAAGGACTCAATAAATGTCACCCTTTATTACCTCTGGTAGTAGGGTACAGGTGACATAGTTTGGTGGATAAAGAATATGCAGCATGGGTTTGAAACCCAGCTAATTATTGAAAGCTGAGTATCAATGAACAATGGATTAAACTCTGTGCTTCTGTTTCTTCATCTGCTGAAGGTGCATATACGTTGTTATCTATCTAAAAGCAGGGTTTAAGGAGTACATGAGTGAACACGTGGGAAGCACATGCAATGATTTTGACCCATGGTAACTGCTGAACTACTTATGAATTCTTAGCAGCAGTTCTTTTATTGCAAAATGATTTATATCTGCCTGAAAAAGCACATGATTAATTGTACCTTTTTGGTTAAATTGACCTTTTTAGATAAAATCATTCTTTGGGTATTTTACAGATTTGCAAGTTATTGCTAAAACAAATTTTATTTCTATCTATAGAATAATCATAGATTCAATATTAATATTCTATATTAATAATTACTGAACCATCTTCTGACCTACTTTATGGACTTCAGTAATATGATTGAGGATTACATTTTTCCCAGGAAAACATTCTTTCCTCTCCTCTAGGGTCAAAAGCACATTGATTATTTACTGTTTTTACATTTTTGTTTCATCTGTGAGCCAAGAGATGGGTTGTGTGCAGCCAATACCAGCCTTAAGAGCTAAGGGCACACACTTTTTTGTTATTTGTTCATTTGTGGCATTAAAATGGCCAAGAATGTTAAGTAGGACTTTGGTAGACACTTTATATGAGGTGAATTCTGCCACCACTTTTTCTCCCTTTATCTAACCCCTCTCAAAAATAAACAGAATCTGTAGGTGAACTCTACACTGAATCACTACAATGTATAATTACAGGATGTCAAAAATGATTGAAACATACAGGTATTAATAGTATTGAAAGTGAGAAATTTTTCTTTTTAGTAAATGTAGTACTTCATGGGACCTGAAGAGAATAAGTCTAATCTGTTTAATGACTGGGAACTCTTTAGAGAAAGAGATCAGAAGAGATGATTTTTGCCAAAGAGAAGCATTCCAGGCAGGGAGGCTCTGGGATTCAGTAGCTGAGAGATGGGGTGGTTTTCCCCACACTAGAAAGGGATCTGGGACACAGATCTCTAACTATAATTATAATAGGTCAGGCATGAAGTAGCTAGGCAGAGCCTGAGATACTGGTTCTGCAAAAAGCACTGAGTATCTTGTACTACATAGGCATTGAGTCTTCACCTTGGATCCTTCCAGATGTTCAGGAAGAGAGTCAGGGATGAGCCTACTTAGCAAACTAAGAAGACTGGCAGTATGGACCTCTGATACTCAATCATGAGTAGTTTTGATTCCAATTATTCATTCAGTCATGAATATTTATTGAGGGACTGCTGTAACCTAGACACCGGACCTAAATATACAGTGGAGAACAAGAGAGGCACGATTCCTGCCCTTGCGCAGCTTCTGCTCTAGCAAGATAATACAGATAGTAAGGAGACAAGGCATTTAATGAACCAGATACTTTCTGATGGCGATAAGTACCAAGATGGAGTACTGAGGTGAGGGAGAGTGACTGGGGAGTTGAAAGTCCTCTCTGAGGAGGTTGAGCAAGACTTGAATGAGTAGAAGCAGTCATCCATCCATCTGTAGATCTGGGAGCAAAATATTCTAGACAGAGAGGTCAGCATGTGCAGAGAGTTTGAGGCAGAAATGACCTGGAAGAATGCCAGAGTGACTGTAGGGAATGAGAAGAAAGGCAATCCACGAGGTAGGTAAAAGCGGGTCATTTAGGGCTTTGCAGGCCATGGTTAAGGGCATAGATTTTATTCTAAGTGTGATGAGAAACCACTAGAGCTTTAAGCAGGAGAGTGATATGACATGACGCACATCTTACACACTTTACTCTGACTACTGTAGGCAGAGAAGCAAGAGTGGAAACTGGTCTCTTTGTTGGGAGGTGGTGCCCATTAAGAGGTGATGATTTCCTGGGCAAGGGTGGTCTCAGTAGAGAGAGAGGTGTAAATGGATTCAGGATGGGTTTCAGAGATAAACCCACAGGACTTGATCAATTAGGTGTAGGAGTAAGAGGAGTCAGGGAAATTTCCTGGTTCTTCTAAAATATATATGATGGCATGTATTGAGATTCAATAACAGGGAACAGAAGAAACACATTATTCTGGGGGGCAAAAAGAGTGCTATGTTAGTGAAATTCATTTTGAGATGCCGATGGATAGCTAGGCATAGATACCATTTTTTTTTTTTTAATTTGGATAGTTGAACGTGAAGCTCAGTGAAGAGGCCAGAGACAGAAATAATATAAATACAAGGGCTGTTCAAAAAAAAAATCAGCCACAAATGTCTCCATTTTTTAATATTAGATACTTTCCAGACAGCCCTTGCATAGTTGGTATTTAAAACCAGGGCACTAGGTACAGTCCCCCTGGCAATTGTCTGTTTTTTAATAGGCAATCTCTCAATCAAAACAAAACACTTGAAATATTTCATATCTATCTCAGTAATTGTTTTATCTTCAGATTCTCAAGCAAATGCTATTCTCTTTCAAGGCTATTGCTGTTAAGTACATATTTCGTTGGATCTTTTTACATCCCCTTTTCCTGTCATGGCAAAGTCCTTCACTTCAAGTCTTGATCAGGTTCTCCAACTCTAGTTTTGCTTCTGTACGTAAGACCCTTAGACAAAGGCAGCTGATGCTCCATAATTCCCTTAGGCCACCAGTGTTCTAATGAGGACCCAGAAGAAGCATTTGAAGACTTAGACAATAATTTATTTGAGCATGAGCAGGAAGATCCAAATTTAGATAATTCTCTTCCCACAGCATCGTTATCTCAGAATACTTCACTGACAGTCTCAGAGATAATAGTATTCAAAGTGTAAATAATGAAACAATACATATGGTAATGAAGGAGACTCAGAAAATACAGAGGTAATGAAAAAATAACACGACAGCGGTTCTTATATTGTAAACACACAAGTTTGCATTAGTGACAGATTATCTCTGTAATACGAAGCTGAAATAATTTAGAAGCCAATGTAACAACTGCTGAACAACATAGAAGGTGTCAATCCAATGCAGTTAATACACTTAGAGAATTAGACATGCTCTGAATAATTAGGAGTGTATGTGAATCTGGAACAAGCAGGTTGCTGTTAAGTATGGGAGTGGCAAAGCTGCAATGCAGCTGAGGTAAAGAGTTGTTTCTAGTTAGGAGCACACAGAAATCAGAGACAGAAAAATATCTTATCAAAAACCAATGACTTGATTACATATGCAATAAATGTACAAAACACCATTGTAACCACTTTGTTGAATATGTGGAAATTTGTGTCCTACAAATAGAAAAGGGCTTAATTATTTTCCATTACTCCTCAAACATGCTTTGTTGGATCTATTTTTCTCTCTCTGGTTGCCTTGCAGGTGGATTTCATACTTCCCCAACATTAGAGTAGTCACATTATATTAATGAAGACAAATTGGGGTAATAAAAATGTTCAGTGGTGTCTAAAGCAAAATTTGAACCTCATATTTAATTCATGGCTTCTTACTTTCTGTTGACTTAAGCCTAACTTGACCACAGAGGGCAGGGCTGGTTTTGTACTCACTCCTTGTTCTTCACACCAACCTCAAATATCAGCCTGGGGTCTTCCAGGGTCATGGGAAGAGAAGGTAGACTAAAGCAAGTCTTGACTTGCTTGAAGCTATTGGAATTTAACATTGTTACCTCTGTGGGGTAGAGTTCCAAATGTTGGTTCCCTTTTGGGACACATCTATGTGGTGCCTTGGAAGTCCTCTGAGAACTCTGACTTGGGTCATATTCTTCTGAGATACATCCCCTGGCTCCCAAACTGCCCTCACCCGTGTTATACCTCTAAGCTTCTTATTGCTGGGTCCCTGTAACCTAACAAGCCTGTTTCTTGAGATGCTGTTCACTTCTTAATCCCTGGAAACTGTGAATATAGATTCTCAGTTAACTGGCACCCATGCAGATTGGTAGATGCTAGACTCTCTGTTAACTGGAACTCAATCAGCAAAATCTCAAAAAAATTTTTGCTGGTTGCTTGAGAGTAGTGGTTGCTTTAGTTCCCATTAACAGAGAGTCTGCTGTATATTACCTTCATGTGAAAAGGACTTCATAAACGTGAGTAAGTTAAGGATCTTTATATGGGGAGAGTAGCCTGGATTATTCAGATGGATTCTTGTAAGAGGGAGGCAGGAAAGTCAGAGTCACAGAGAGATGTAAGGACAGAAGCAGAGGTCAAAGATGGGTGAAGGTGTTATACTGCTGGCTTTGAGGACGTAGAAAGGAACTTGAGCCAAAGAATATAGGCAGTTTCTGGAATATAGGCAGCTTCTGGAAGTTGGAAAAGACAAGGAAACAGATTCTCCTATAAAGCCTTCAAAAGGAAAGCAGCCCTGCAAACCTATTTTAGATTCTGACCTCTAGAACTCTAAGAGAATAAATCTGTATTGCTTTAAGCTGCAAAATTTGTTAAATTTATTATGTCAGCAATAGAAAACGAATACAGGTACCCTTTAGGTTTGGTCTTGCCAAATGATCAGAGTCCAGGCTGCTGTCCTTCCTCACCTTTTGCACAATGGCTCTGGAATTCTGAAGACAGGCTCCAATTTTAAGGTGCCCAGTTGCCTCCAAAACTCAAGGGTGTCATGACAGACTCTCCCAAGGATTTCCTCATGGTGGCATTTGAGCTGCAGCTTGCAAGTACTCACAATGAAGAGAAATGGGCATTTTCTTGCTCTTCTAATTATTATGACTAGTTTCCAGAAGCTTCTTTACTTTCTTTAGAAGGGGAGAGTATTCTTCACTCCATGAAGAAAAGAAAACTTAAAATGTGCCTAAGACCCAGTAATTACTGTATCTGGATGATTCTCCCTGGAGTTGGTAGTCTGTTCTTTATATAGGCTCTTTGGGGTGTTTGGAGGTAAGCATTGATTTGTGTCAACCCTTAATAATTCACAGGGATGCATGTGGCAGCTGCTTTTTGTAATATAAGGTTAATTGTTGCCTTTCCCCCCCCCTGTTTAGGGCTTAATCTCAAACTCCAAGGTAACAGAAAAGGTTTCATTTAACATGTTGTTGAGTAAGTTGTATGCTGACTTCAAGGCTCATCTTCTGAATAGAAAGGGTACATGCCCTAGGACTTGAGATTTATAACTTGAGAGTTATATTTAAAATATGCACATTTCTGCTTAAAATGTTTCAGGCAGGTTCTATTCCTTTGGGTTAACAACTTACGTATTACTCTTTTAAAATACAGCACAGTGAGACTTTGGGTAACTGCAAGGGTTTGTTTTCTACTACTGTTTACTATGTTTTTTACTAAGTTTACTACGGTGATATTTTTTCTAGTGTCTATCACAGTTCCTGGCACAAAATAGACACTTGGCACATGTTCCTTGAGTAACTGAATGAATAAATGAATCATTATATCCCTTTGTATATGAATAAATAACCTATACATTGATTTCATAAGGTGTCATATGGAGCTTGATCTGGGAAGAACTACTTAGAGGGAAGGCTGGGATAAGACGTTTTTAGGGAGTTGGAGGGAAGCCAAGGGAGTGGTGAAAGTTGGGGACAATCAGCAGGAAGGAGGTGTGAGCCTGTGAAGACGGCCTCCCCCACTTTGGACTTTTTCACTCACTTTTGCTTCTGGCTGTTACGGTGTGAAGTTAACAACACATTTATTGCACCTTGGGTAAGCAGTGATGGGAAGGCCTCTGGTGAAACAGAGTACTTTAAACATAGTTGTGTTATTCTCGCCACCAAACAAAAGACCAAATCTGGGCTCTGACCTGATCTGGGCATCTGGCTATCCAGCCATATGGGAGCCACATTAGTAGAAACTATGTAACCATTGATTGTGAAGATACAACTCTTGGCTGAGCTCCAGGGACTGCTGAGGGTCACTTGGAAGCCTTTATTTGATTTAGGACATGATGAAGCTCTTTTATTTATGGTAAAAGTGAGGCATCATAGATGTTTTACCCATTTTTTGGTTTTACCTTTATTCTGTCCTCCTACATCATTTTATAATTTTTGACACTGAGATTTTGGATAACTGGATTAAATTGAAAATGCAATAGTCTTGTTTCTAACAACCTTTTCACTACATAGGTCTTTCAGAATGATCTAGTCAATCTAGGCCAAGTTTTTAAATTAAAATCAAAATAATTAAATCAATATATAGAAACCAGGCACGGACATATAAGATTATTTTACTTTTGAGATATTCTTATTTATTGAAGCTATGCTTTGAAGATGGTGTTTCATTATATTGAATACTTAATGTAAAACATTTTTTCACTGATATATTTAGTTATTCCATGGGAAAGTTTCCAATATCTGATTATATAGATAATTTAGTGATGAAAAACTGAATTAAATGTTTTCTATGTGTTTGTATAATAGAAACATAGATTTAATTACCCATTTCATGCCATATCTCTTAAAGTTAGTAAATGACATATAGCTATAATTTCAATTTTTGGTTAGCAGACTTGCCTTAGCTTGTGTATGCATTACCAATTTTGAATTATTCAAACACAACAAAATGAACTATGCTTAGAGTTAACTTTCCTTTGAAAATGAAAAAGTTCCTTAGTTTTTCTTAGGTGTCAGAATTATCTTGTGAACATCTTTTATAGTGGTATTTGGAAGCACAGATGTGTTGGTTAATAGACAGTGATGCTATTACTACAGTGAATGGAATGTTGAACTCATTGAAATGCATTTAGGAAGTAAACTGTAGTGCATAATGTAATGTGCTAAGTTAAAGAATTTTTAAACTTCTCAGTTACCCTTGACAGCTACCTGTACTATTTAAGTGAGATATTATAGCTCTAAATTCCTAAATGTTTCATCACACAGGTAAAAAATAAATAATTACAGTGGCATTAAATTTGTGGTCAATGAATGATTTCTAAGTAATAAATTTTGGTGGAGGAAAAAAGAGTGAGGGACAGAGATTAAAATCAAGTCAGATGTGCTCACTGGGGGGAGCTTGGGCTTTGCAGCTGGGCAGGTGGCTTTTCTCCTTTGCTTGCCCCTTATTAGCTGTGTGTCCTTGGCAGTTTAGTACTCTCTCATGCCTTAATTTCCTAAACTTTAAAAATAGAAAAAATAATTCCTAACTTCCACAGCATTTATGAGGTCCAAATAAAATAAGGTAAGTAAAGTAAGTTGCCTAGTGCCTGGCACTCTATTTTTGGTATAATAAATGGTAATTCCTTTTCGCCCTCTAAAGACACTATTTAAAAATGAGACTGTCCAAGTGGAGTCATTAAATTATGGAATGTTTAGAGATGTGTGGCTCATTCGGAAATTGCCTAATGCAACTATTTTTAATTTTGATGTGCAAAATAGATGTTGGGAACCAGGAATGCTCTTTAAGAAACTGAAAGCTATTTTCTGCCTTTATAAGTTAACAATGAAATAATTCACTTTTTGAATATGATGCTTTAAAGGTTCTAGAACATGACTATTTTGCAAAGTAAATAATTTTGGTATCCTTGCAGATAATCATGGAATCCCAACAGTTAGATATGGAAGAGGTCTTCAAATTATTCAATTTCATTCTCAAGGCTCAGCCAGACTGGGTGTTTTATTAGGGAGACCTAAGTCCAGAGCAGTAGAGGTGGAAATAAGAGAGGAAAGTAATGTAAAGAAAGGTAACAAACAATGAAGTGAAAGCATTTTATTGTATCAGTTACTACATCACCAAGTCATATAGTGGGTATATTTTCTTGGTGTATAGTACTTCCCTGGAAGATTTGCAAAGAAATACACCTTAGAGCAACTCATGAAGAGAGAAAGAAAAGAAATTTATCTGCCTAAATCCATTTTATCTCTCATTTACCAATGGTGAAATTTACTCCACAGAAAGCTAACACTCCCACATTCTAGGTAATATTATCTAGCACCTTGGTTTCTATTCAGCAAGCCAGATCCCTAGGGTATGGCATTTCATCTAGTCATGAAGGGGCTATTTGGCATGGATGAAATGCTGACCAAAAGAAAGACAAAAAGGGGCAGTCAAGGGAAACAAAAAAGAAGAACAAGATTTATATCCAATTTACATGCGTTATCAGATTGAATCATTATAACCTTAGGAGATAGCATTGTTATTGCTCATGGCAGTATCCTAACAGTGGTACTCTCTGGAGAGTCAATAGATGTTGGCCATCTGAACAACTGAATAATTAAATGAATGAATGAATAAAACTCTATTTTCTGTCTCCCAAACCAAGACACTTCCATTATATTAGTCTCCTGAGTCAAATGAATCCTGCATTTGTGTTTTGTTGGACTTTGACATGGCAGGTAAGCCAAAGATTCAGTTATGGTCACTTGGCTGGTCCATCTCTCTTAAGGAAACATTTAGCCTCTCATATAGATTTTCATTTAGAACTTGACTCTCAAGCTCAAATATCTTCAGGAACCAGTCAGATAATATAAATGAATAAATCAAGTATAAAAAAAATAGGTTGTAGACAGTGCGTATGCCACTTAATGTCATTCCAATTTAAATCTTAGCCAAATAAAATACATCTGAAGTCAAATAGGTTCTCACCAATTTGCTCTTTACTTTGTGTTAATTTTTTCTTTCTAATATTAATATATATAAAACAGAAAGTCTTTGTTTTTTTAAATGATAATTAATCAAAATCACCTGACGTTAACACTGAGTCAGTATGTGCAGTCACCAAAAATATCTGCTTTAAAATGTTAAAAGCCTTATTAAGGACATCTACTGGCATCCTTGGCTAGACCCCTGTCCATTCTCACTGGACTTTGTCAGCACAGACTTGGAGCTTGGGATCTAACGTATTACCACTAAGAGGCATTGGTATGCATATTAGGAATATGTAATGAATCTTAATAGCATTAACTTATTATCCCAGGATGCTTCGTCATATTAATGCAGATTCGCACTGGCATACACATACAAATAATTAAGGAAGGAATATTTCTTTCTCCTCATATCTGGGCTTCTCTGATAAGTTGTTATGCAGCTGGCATTCAATGCAAATTGGAGTTTGCTGTCTTCTGATATGCGTACTCGAACTAATCAGCAGATTACTTGTGGGGAGGCTGCCCACCTCTGAAGCTCTGCTGTCACATTTAGAATAAATAATAGAGTCTTGAATTTATACAATATGAATGGCCTAATTCAGACTCTTATAAAGTATAACTGTGAGTTTTGTTTTCAGGTGTGAAAAGGACATTTGTTGGACATTGTAAAGCCTGGAAAATATAACACTACTATAATGTTCTAACAGTGATTACTGTTAAACAAAATTTGCCATAAAGTGGTTATAGCAATTAAAATACAGAAAAGTTATTAATATAACGTAGTTCTTATGGTCTTGACCAATAAAACTGCTACTGAAAATGCTAAATCTCCCCATTAACAATGAGAGAATTGATTTTAAAATATCTTTTCAGGTCCCCTTGAAATTACTGAGGCTTCATTTTAGAGAATGTCTTTACTCAAACTGGTGACTTTAGTATTAATTTCTTGATGATAAGTAAAGGACTATTGACAAGAAAAACAGGAGGGTTCTGAATAAATGATAACATCAAGATAAAATTTTTAATAAGTATAATTGAACAATTTTTGGTGGAATTTGGAATGAGATAAAAACAATCAGACTTCAGAATAAATATTAATAAAAATAGCCACTTTGTATTGGATCAGAACAGTGATAAGCTCTGTACTTACCCTGTTAAGTAATCCTCACTTTGGCTATGCAAGAAAATTTTTTCTTTCTTAAATAAATGAATAAATTGAGAATCATAGATGTTATTTTCTCAGCTCATAATTGGCAAAGTTGGCATTTATACCTCTATCTGCTAGACTTCAAAATCTGTTCTTGGCCCCATTCATAATCTCTAGGACATCTTGGGGCAGGTTGAAAACAATAAACAAAGAAATCTGAGCAAGGCTTTGAAGAGCACAATTGTTTTTTCAGACCACTGTTTCCATGCTACAGCTTGATGTTGAAAGAAAACATGTTTTTTAAAACTTTTCTTAAAAATGATTTTGTGCCTCTAGGTTTTTCACAAGGATCTTCTAAAACAAGTTCGCTCAAGGAAGGTTGCTCAACACAATCCTGGAAGGCAGATGTTGAATTTAATATGACACCTATGCCAAATATGTATATACTAGCAGATGTCAACTTTGTTTCTAAGAACCAGATTCTTGGTCTCTTAGGAAATAGATTCACAGTTTGTCTGAGTGGAGTTCTTCTAATAACTTACCCTTGTAGCAGTAATGTTTACTCCTTGGGTCTTCAGTGACTAAAGTGCAACTCTCACTATTCTGATTTCAATGACTTTTAAACAGCTAGTGTAGCTCTAGATTATATTGGCACATTTATGCTGCTCATTATAAATTTAAATGCATGTGTGTTAGAGTAAAGGAAGACAGGTAAAGATTAATGGGAAGATTTTTTTAGACGATATATGGTCTTCATAATTTTTGGATCATCCCATGGGGTGACTTTTAAATACTAAAAGAGATTAGTATTTTCTGAAATGTAGAATTTAGTGTTATTCAGATACCAAGGCAGGGGGGCCATTGCCAAAAGCTTAGCCTTTAGCCTTGGTAGTGTAGCTCATCTTTATGTCTTGCTATATTAGTTTTCTATTGCTACGTAACAAATTTCCACACATTTGCTAGGTTAAAACAGTACCAGTTTACTAGCTCACAGTTTTTTTAAATATCAGAAGCCCAGCATGGTGAGGCTGAGTTCTCTACTCAGGGTCTCACAAGGCCCAAATCAAGGTGTTGGCAGAGCTGAGTTCTTGATCTGAGCCTTGCGGGGAATATCTGCTTCCAAGATTATTTTTATTGGCAGGATTAACATCCCTGTGGCTGTTGGACTGAGGGCCCCATTTTGTTTCTGGCTGTCAGTCAAGGGCTGTTCCCAGCACCTAGAGGGAGCTCTCAGTACCTTTCCATGTAGCCCCTCCATCTTCAAGCCAGGAACCCTGTTTCAACTCCTTCTCATGCCCAGAATCTGTCTGACTTCCTTCTCTGCTGCTCACTAGACGAAACTTTCTACTTTCAAGAGGCTCATGTGATTAGGTGAGGCCAGAAATTTGAATACATAGAAAGGACTGCAGAGTGGTGGAAATAGTAAAAGTGTGGCTAAATATAGAAAGCTATTTAAATTTAAAAAATTCTTTAACGGGCACCTATTTAAAACAAAAATAATTACAATTAATTTGGGTTATATAGTTAATATAAGTTATGTACACGACAACAATAGTACAAAGGACAGGAAGGGGTAAGTTAAACTGTAATATCGCAAGTTTCTCACATTATACTTGAAGTGTTATAGTATTAAATAAGTATGCCTTAAGGATGTATACTCTCATCATGAAAACATTCATTAAAACATTAAGACAATGAAATATAGCTAAGGAGCCAATAGGGGTGATAAAACTGATTAATAAAAACATTGAGCAAAGATGGGGAAAAAAGGAATGAGGAACAGATAGGACATATAGAAAACAAATATCATAATGGTAGACTTATGCACAACTTAAAATATTATTATTAAGAAGGAATAATTTAAAACCTAAGAATCAATAACTATATTCCATGTGAATGTTTTAAAAACTTAAAATGCACAGATTAATAGAGAGGATTGTTTTTAAAAAGCAAAACCTAATCACATGTTATTAACAAGGCATCATTTTAGGTTTAAAAAATGAAAAAAAATGTATTTTTTGCAAACACTAGTCAGCCATAAGAAAGCTTTTATGGTTATATCAATGTCAGACAAATTAGATATTAATGTAAAGAGTATCACAAGAGTTTAAGTGGAGCATTGAATAATGAGAGTCTATTCATCAAGAAGATGTAAAAATCCTAACTGTATAAGTACTTAAAGATGACAGAGCTTCAAAGTACCTGAAGCAAAAATTGGCAGAGTTAAAGGGATAAAAAGACAAATATTAGGAATTTTAATACCACTTCATCAGCAATTGATAGAATAGACAAGAGCACAATAAAAATGAAGGTTTAAATAATATACAACAAACTTAACATATTCACTATCTATAGAGCACTATTCCCAATAGTGGTAGAGTACTTTTTTTTCTAAATTCATGTGAACTATTTACCTAGATAGACTATATGCTGTGCCATATTAAAAATCATAATTAAAATAATGGAAATAATACAGAATGTGTTCTATGACAATGCTACATTTAAGTTTCATTTGGAACAAACAGAAAGACTGTGTGACTTGCTGCAACTAGGTAGTATCCTGTGACTCATTTCAGCTAATAGACCGTAAGCAGGAGTTATGTGTATGGGGTCCCTGCAACTGCATTTAAAAGAGAGCTGCCACGGCGAGCTGCTTAAACTTTCTATGAGAACTAGACTTTGTATGAGAGAGAGATTCACCTTCATTGTATGAAACCATGGAAGTTTTGCAATTCTTTCGACTTGAACTAATGCTGATTACCCTAACTGATACACTACCTTGAGCAAATTACTTAATACTTCTAAGCTTCATTTTGCTCATCTGTAAAATGAAGGTAAAATCAACACCTACTTCATAGAGATATCACAAATATTAAATGGGGTATAACCACAGTTGTCTTAATTATAGTAATTCTGTAAAACAATAACTTTTATACTCAGTTTTAGAAATTGAAGAACAAAAGCAATAGAGCTAATAGGTAGATTGTGTTAGTCAAGACTCTTTTGTTGGTTCCCTGGTGGTGTAGTGGCTGGGCTTTGGCACTCTCACTTCTGTGGCCTGGGTTTGATCCCCGCTCAGGGAACCAACTTCCCCCCGCAAAAAATAAATAAAGACTTTTTTGTTGCTTGTTCAAGCAAATGGGTCATATTTTGGTCTTAATTACTAGGAATTTCAATGGGTGAACTTGGCTTTCAAGCATACCTGGATCTAGATATTTAAATAATGTTACAAGAGCTCTTTCTGTTTCTTTCTTTACATATTCTCCCTGAGCTCTGCTTTTCTTTGGTGGTTTAACTCTCACCTGCACTCTGGCCAGTAGCAAAAATGGCCACCATCAACTTAGCAAGTATAGCAACCATAAAGGTACTCATTTTGGCCTTGCCTGGTTCACAAGCCCATGCTTAGATCTGTTACTTCCTTGCAGAGAATGGCTTACAGGTATTGACCTTGCACTCAATCTGTGTCAGGGAAAGTTGAGATTTAAAATTGATTGGCTCCCCCAAGACCATGTGCTATCAGGGTGAGAGGACTTCCCGAAAGAAAAGGCTGTGAATTAAAGGCAGGTTATGCAGGCAAAAGCAACTGATGTCCACTGTAAAAACTGTCAAAGTTCTACAAATCATAGCAAAGATATCATCCTATATTTATGTGATTCTGAGATCAAACTGCCAGAAACAGACATTTTGGTTGGTGACAGACTAACTATATTCTTTATTGGGAAATATCCTGAGTTTGTCTCCAATGGACACCTAAAAGTTAGATTGAAAAGATGGTACAGTCAAACATTTGATTGGATTTTATAATAAGTATTTAAATTGATACTCTTCCTGAAAAAAAAAAAAACTGGTTTGTCTGAATTGCACTCTGAAATTATAAACATAATTAGCATTGATTTATTCATTGCCTCCTTCTGTTTATAAAGTGAGGAAAACAGCTTATACATATTAGTTTTCTAAGTTTTAGCTATCATCTTTAAGTACAGAAGAGGAGTTTAACACCTTTAACATATATTCCAAGAAACAGAATATATACTAATTAGATCTGCAAAAGCTGTTATCTACATTACCAGGTATACTAATTATCTTGTCAGTCATTGATATTATAATTACAAGGGGAGATGCTGTTATTTTCAAATGATCTGGACGAAAGTCTGCCCCTGACCTGAGTTCAGGGGCTCTAACTGAGTCCCATCCCAGTAGATGTTTAGACTATTCTTGTACACACAGTAATTAGCTGCATTTCTTTATCCTCAAGGCTTTACATTTAAAATACTTTACAATCATATCAGAAAAGATTCAAATAACCTAATCCCACCACCTCAACTTCATTTTAATTTAAATCCATAAATGGTATGAAAAAGAATTATGTTCAGTCTTTTATTAATTAAATTAGCTTAATTTTAATCAGTAGACATTATCTATAGATTTTTCTTAATGACTATCACAATATGCACAAAATGTACAAAGTGTTCTTCAGACGATAATAATGTTTCTTTTCCCTTATATGGGCTTGTTAAAGACATGTATTTAACTCTATTATACTGTTGCATGCTTTTAGAACATAACACACATCCAACCACTTTCTGTATGTATAGACCCTAACATTTTACCATATGTACATTCAGGATGGCACTGTGTCTCTTCCATCTTTGTAACACTCACAGGCCTTAGGTGCAATGCATGTCTTCCACCTCTTTATACAGCAGGAGCGATGGCTGGATATGCAGAGACCATCTACTGCAACCATGCACCTAATCTTTGAATTCCTCAGGTACCTCCCCTGTTTTATTTTCACATGCCTATTAGCTTTTATTTTATCAATAAGCAGCCTGTTTTCAGGAAGTCTTCATTGTTGAAGTAGTTTTTTTTCTGCTGAGCTAAAAACTTTGTTTTGCTGTAACTTTCACCTATTAGTGAGATGGACCTAACATGACTCTTTACAGTGACACAATACGAGTCCAAATTGTCTTCACATTACATTGTGCTTGTATTAGATAAAATATATATCTATATATAATGAATGCATTTGGGATGAGGGTTCAATGATTTGGATTTAAGTCCTGCTTCTGCCACTTAACATGACAATTTTTAGCAGAACATTTAGACTCTTAAGCCTCAATTTATTTATTTAGAATTCAGATAGTAGTATTAGTTCTATTTATCTTACAAAGGTTTACTTTTAACTCAAGTTTATGGTGGTATAATATTTATGCCAAATTTTTACTCTCCATAAGTAGAGTTTGTTGAGTTTTAAGAATGGAGCTATATAACCACAATCAAAATATCACATAAAAAAGTCTTCTAGTGTTCTTTGAAATCAATTCACTTTACCTACCTCCAGCCTCTGGCAATCACTTAACCAATTTCTGTCTTTATAAGTTTTTGTTGCCTTCCCCAGATTGTTATATAAGTGTAATTATGGAATATATGGCCTTTTGTATCTGGCTTATATTAATTACCATAACACTTTTGAGATTCATTCATGCTGTTGCATTAACCTAACAATGGTTCTTTTTTATTGCTCAGTAGTATTCCATTCTATGTATGAAGACCGTCTAGAAAAATCCAGCCATGAATTACCTCTATTTTTCATATTCCATGGCTGGATACTTTCTGGACAGCCCTCATATATCCTACAATTTCTTTACTGCTTCACCAGTTGGACTTTTGGGTTGCTTCCAGTTTTTGGTTATAGACATTTACATACAGATTTGTTTGGGGGGTTTTTTTGTAGATATTTGGAATTATTTCTCTTGGGTAAATATCTAAGAGTTGGACTGCTGGATTGTATGGGAAGTGCAATAAAGTATGCAACTCCAATTTTCATATTTGTCCACAGATATCTTCAAGCCCTGTTTCCTCCTTTCTAACCTTTCTATCTTTTACCACCATAAAACCATAAAAAAGCCCATGTGCTTCTTCCCTTGGTGCTAATGTAGAAGTAGAAATTATTCTGTTACCCTCACATTTGTCCTATACCCTAACCCCAATAAAAAACAAAGCCATTGCCCTCTCTGTGTTCAAGTTATTACGGACTGACCCTGCTCTTCCCAGAAAGCCTCATTATGTGAGTAGTAAACTTTTTCATATTCTCTTAGCAGTTTTGCAAAGAACAGACAAATTTTAATTATGTTGAAGTATAATATAATTTACTGATATTTGCTTTTGTGATTTGTGCTTCTTGTGTTATGTGTAAAAAAACTTTGTCCAATCCAAGCTCATAAAGATATCCTTCTTTGATTTTTCCCAGAACTCTTAGAGTTTTTAGTCTTACATTTGGATCTGTAATATATTTTTATCTAATTTTATATTATTCAAGATAATGAAGTAGAGATTGAGATTCTATTTTGATTTTGTTTCAGTTTTGCATATAGATGTCCATTTGTACAATAGAATTTGTTTAAAAAATGTCTATTTCTATTTTTTTTACTGTTAGACTTATAGGGGTGACATTGGTTAGCAAGAATTACATAGGTTGCAGGTGTACAATTCTACTTGCTGTATAATAAGTTTACCACCCAGTGTGAGTTCTCCTTCCATCACCATGGATTTAGCTATTGAATTACCTTGACAGCTTTTTTGAAAATCAACTGGCCATATAAGCATGGGTCTATTTCTGGACTCTGTACTATTCTTATGTCAAATACTGTTATCTTGATTCTATAGTTTTATATAAATATTTAAATTAGATTGAATGGTTCTCAATGTTTATATTTTGTTTTCAAAAGGGTTTTAGTTACTCTAGGTTATTTGCATTTCTATATGAATTTTGGAATCAGTTTGCAAATTTTGAAAACAACATCATGGGATTTTGATCGGTATTTGAATCTATAAATCAATTTGAATAGAATTGATATAACAATATTGAACCATTTGATTCTTTAACAACATACATCTCTCCATTTAATTAATTTTCTTTAATTTTTCTAAGAAAAGTTTTCTAGTTTTCCGTGTATATGGTTTGTTAGATCTGCCCCTAAGTATTTCATTTCTTTTCTTTTTTGTTATTGCTAGTGGCACTGTTTGATTTTAATTTACAATTGTTCACAATCACTAAGTATAAATACAATTGATCTTAAAGTATTGTATCATACCTTCTATCATGCAACCTTAATGAACTCACATATTGAATCTAGCAAAATTTTATGTAAGTTTTTGGGATTTTCTAAGTTTATAACGTGTAGAATAGACAGTTTTTCTTCTACTTTGTCAGTCTAAGTGATATTTATATTTAATTTTGCTTGGCTTATTGTACATGCTAGGATCTCCAAACAATGCTGACTAAAAGGTTTGAGAGAGAAAATCCTTGTCTCATTTTTTGTTTTAAAGGAAATTCATTAAACCTATCACCCTTAACTCTGATATTAGCTGTGGGATTTTTAAAATGCTCTTAACCAGGAGAAGAAAGTTCTCCTTAGTACACTGAGAGAATTTTTTTTTTGCTTTGCTTTTTATTTTTATTATTAATGAATTTGGAATTTTGTCAAAAACTTCTTTTGCATCTATGGAGATGACCTTATGTTTTTTCTTCTTTGATGTGTTGATGTGGAGAACTTCATTGATTATTTTCAAATGTTGAACCAACCTTTTATCTCATAACATCCCGCTTTGTCATGATGTCTTTTCCTAAAATATTGTTTGGTTTGGTTTCACCATATCAAAGTTTTATTTCTATATACTTGAGAAATATTGATCTAGAGTTTTCTTTCTTGTATTGTCTTTGTCTGGTTTTAATATCAGTAAGCTGGCCCCATAAAATGTGTTGGGAAGTGATCTCACCTCCTTTAGTTTCAGAGTTTGCATAAAATTAATATAATTGCTTTCTTACATGTTTGATAGATTTTATTAGTTAAGTCATCTATGCTAGAGTTTTCTTTGTGGAGATTTTAAATTGTGAATTAAATTGATAGAAGGCTCTGTAGATTATTTCTTTCTTGAATAAGCTTTGGCAGTTTCTATTTTTTTCAAGATTTGGTCCATCTCACCTAAGTTATATATTTATATGCATAAATTTGTTTGTAGCTCACTTATTATCCTTTTAATGTTTATAGCATTTCCATTGATGTCCTTTCTTTTACTCCTGATATTGGCAATTGTGTCTCTTCTCCTTTTTCCTGATTAGTCTGGCTGGAGGCAAACAAAACAGAACAAAACAATGTTCATAAAATTCAAATAGAAAAAAAAATTGACAGATATATAGCAGATGATGAGCTAAATCCTTTACTCAATAAAGATTTTATTCAAATCAAGAGACACTTTGATCATCATGGTGAACAGGACAAATTTCTTCTATACATACTTGAAATTTCTTATCTTTTTAGGGAGACAGACATGAAAATAATTACAATAAAGGGTGATGAATGTTATACTAAGTACAAATACAAAAAATCATGTGACTAAATCTAGATCTTTTGCGAGACTGCTAATTTTAAGGACTGTGCTTTGGGAAATAACAGCAAAGGAATGGTGTGGAAGTGAAGAATAGCAGAGAAGGAAGTGACAGAGAGAGCTGTTACCTGTGTGACCTCTGTCAATAATACAAAACTCAGATGGGGATTATTGGGCACTATCGTTGAAAGAATTTAAGGTACGGGCTTTGGAATTAGAGTGACATAGATTAGAGGCCTGGTCTCTCCATTTCTCAGCTATCTTACTTTGGACAAATTATTTAATGTCATAAACTTGGTTTCCTTATATGTAAACTGATCATAATCATGTCTACGTCATACAATGCTTTCCAAGAATACTTAATTATATATAAAACTGTTATTACTATCCTTGGCAAAACATTATAGTACTAAAAAGGGGAATAGTCATAGCTGACATTTATTGAGCACTGTGCAAGGGACTTTATGCATACTATGTTATTGGATATATACAACAATCCTATTGTAATTGCTAAATGAGTTGCTAGGTTTATTGGCATAGCAACTGGGTACAATGGAGGCAATGTTTTCTGTTTCACGTGACTGCTTGTGGTCAGATAGTCATGGCCTGAATTTCTGCATTGTGTTGTCTGTAAATTTGGGTCTTTTTGGCCTTTGCTACTGCTAAGAATGACACTACCTATCACACTACTTAAGGACTTCTAAGATGGGGACTTCTCGTATTATTGCTTTCCACTTTAATAACATACCATTAAATGAAAACAACCATTGATTTTCCTCAAACAGACATAACACGATCTATTCTATGCACATTTCTTCATATATATATATATATATATATATATAGTTATTAAATAGGTCAAGCCAAAATATCAGTTCAACTCATGTGACCTGAAATCCACTAAGAGCTTTGAGGTTCATAAAAGAGCTATAAGTGCTGTAGATACTCTGTATTGGCTAACCCATCACACATTCATTCTCAACTCACTGCTCCCTTGCCCCACTCCAATCATAGATCCTGAAAAAATCTAAATTTTAACTTCTATAGCCTCCGTTGCAGACAGAGGAGGGTATGTGACAATGAGATATTAGTGGAGGCCTGATGTTCACCCTTAAAAGAAAATTTTCTTTTCTGACAGAAGAGACTGAGGCTGCTAAAGCAGACCAGTATTCTCTTCTGCCTTGAACTTGAGACAATGGCAGCCATATTGCACCCATGAGACTTTGTGCATAAGAATGAAAGCTGGCATGCAAAGCCAGAAAGGCTGCAAGAAATAGAAAAAGCTGATATAACTGAAAGCAGCTGATTTTGTAGAACATCCAGCTTTTCTCATTGACTATGTGGCTACAACATTCTCTTACATCTTTCAGTGTTCTAATGGAAAGCACCATTTCTTCCCTATGAATTGGGGTTCCTGTTACTTGTAGTCGCAAAAGCATTTCTAACATACAGTAAGACAGAATTTTTCAGGAAACATAGGAAATCATGGATTTTCGTATATCTTAATGGCCCAAGCAATGGTAGTGGTGTAAATACAAATCATTCAACATTTCCTCCAGAAAAGGAAAAATCAACAAAAAGAAATCAAAGCAAACAGAACTCAGGCATTCAATATAAATAAAGACAGAACAAATTTTAAATGTAAATGAGCTCTAAATAGAAAAATAAACATCAGTACTCAACAAGCTGTCTCACTCACTTCTACACTTTTGCTGTCAGCCTTCAGAGAGAACTAAGAGTTTGGGTAAATCTGTGCTGCAGAGACCAGGGCTAAGACTGTTAATAAAAGAAATTATATGATGGGAGCCAGCTTTTTCAGTGTCAGAGAAGAGAGTTACAAAAAAAGCAAAGGGAAGATAGAATGATCCTTGTGCAATTGGGTTGTAATTGTAGGTATCAGTTTGGATTTGTGATTTTTAATAGAGTCATCAGTGGTTCTCAGTTGGGGGCAATCTTTCCTCCTCTGGAAAATTTGGCATTGTTTGGAGACGGTTTTGGTTTTCCCTCTGGAAGGTGGTGCATGTCACTGGTATCTAGTGGGATGTTGTTAAACATCCCACAGTACACCTAGCATTTACCTGATCCAAAATATCACTAGTGCTAAGATAGAAAAAGGTGTGTGTGTGTGTGTGTGTGTGTGTGTGTGTGTGTACATCTATTTCTTAGGTCTGTCTCTGAGAGTGTCTAGAAGTAATGATCTACCTACAGTTCAAATCTGCTTTCTAAATACTCCACTAATGGGAACCAGGACACTGAGAAGAACAAAACATCACTTCCATGAAATTCATTGCCTCATACGCATATGTTGAATTTAATCAAAAGGAAACATCAGACAAAGCTAATTTGAGGTTTTGCATTCCTCAAAGGTTTTGCATGAGGTGTTTGCAATATTTTGCATTCTACAAAGTAGTGTGGCTGTACTCTTCAAAAATATCCATGAAATGAAAAAGAAATTATTCTGAGAAACTGTTCTAAAGACAACTAAAGAAATCATACAACTGAATGTAATGCATACACTGAGATTCTCTTTTGCTATAAGCAACATTATTGGGATAGTTAATGAAATTAAATGAATTCTATAGAGTACCTGATAATATTATAATATATCAATGTTAGTTTGTGGGGGCATGGGTTATCAGTGATGCAAGACAACCACCTTGTTTTAAAGTATATATATTAAAATATTTAGGGGTAAATATTATATTATGTCTGCAACTTACCTTTAAGCAGTTCTTATATATCTAATACATTGTAATGCGAGAATTGTCCGGAAAAAATCCAGCCATAAATGCCCCTATTTTTCATATTACATTGCTGGATCCTTTCTGAACAGTCCTCACATATATCAAATATATAATACATGTAATATACATAAAGAGTTGGAGTGATAAAGCAAATATTAACATTTAGAAAATTTGAATGAAGTGTATGTGAGAATTCTAATTCTTGGTGCTATTCTTGCAAATGTTCTGGAAGCTTGAATTTATATAACAATAAACAAAGAGAAAAATCTTGTTTTTCCTGTCTAAAATGATCTCAACAATGCCTCTGTTCTCTATATGTGAAGAAAGATAAACAAAATAGTCATGTTTTCTAATGCACACTTATGAAATGATAAAATAACACATATTATCAATATCCAATTATTGCAAAGTAGCAAGTTAAAAAATAATGTCATTATAAAATAATATTCATGTTATTCTTTTAGTAGCATCATTAAGACTGTACTTTATTTATTGCTTAATATATTTCCTATCCTCTAGACTCAACACATTTATTGTTTCATTTTATTCCATAGCTTTCAGTGATAGGTATTGACACTGGGTCAAAAATGTATGGGCTTTTTCCTCTGAAAACTCTAGACTGTATTTTGAAAAATACATCAATTTTAGCACCAAAGAAGGCAAATGGATTGCATAGTTGTTAAATAATCTTAATGAGATGCCAACAGCAGAAAAATATTCTCAGTCCTCAGCAAGGTCTTCAGGTAATGAAACATTGATTTTTTAAAACTGCTAAAATCATTTTGCTTACTGTACAGGAAGTAAATGAAAAATAGTTATTTGCTTCCAAGGGCACATCTATTTTCTGATACTTAATTTAATATTTAAAAGTATTTATAATCTTTCTACTTTTGATAACTATTTGTTAAGTTTTCTCTGTTGCCTTTTTGAGTGAACATCCTCAGTTCATTCTCAAAGCAAAGCTCGGGTCAAGACTCTGACTTGAATTAAATAGAGAGATTACGCTTGTGAGGACATTTTAGTTAGAAAATGCTTTATGAAACCAATAAACTTATTTATTTTTATTCTTTCATTTATTTAAATATTAGTACAATTGAAATTATGTTGATATTTGGGTCAAAGGTTTACAGCATTCATGAGAATTATTCAGAATTCAAGGTCTCTCTTAATCCAACTTGAAATTTTTAGCCTCTGTTCTAAGCAGTGAAATGAAACAAAATAAAAAATTACCCCTTATTAAGTAAGTTGAAAGAGTATCGGTCATCCATTGACCATACTATTATGTTAAATAAAGTTAAACATCCTACGTTGAGAAAACAGCACTGTGATTCCAGTAGGAGGTGCAGATTAGCTGAAGTGAGGTATTGTCAGTGGTAAGGAACCTCTGGTCTCTAAACATGGAAATATTTCCACAGTGTCCAATCTTTGGAAAATACTACTTCAAAAGGGATTGCGAGTTTTCTCAGTAAACTCAACAAATGTGGAACATTTTTGTTTATTCTTATTTCCAAATGGAAGCAATTTCCTCTGTGTTTGATGATGATAAGCATGTCAATTTAAGACTGTTTTTTGGACTCATTTCACACTCCAAAAGAAGTTCCACATATATTAATTTCAGCTATGTCTTATTTCTACATCTCATAGTAAAAGCCCAATGGATCTGTTACCTATTGTTGAATAAGAAGAATCATTACTATCTCCTCTGTGTCTGTAGGTCTTCGGGAGTTTGGTTGATCTAGGCCGGGCTTGCCTGGGCAACCCAGCTTCAGGTCGCAGGACTGGCAGCACACGGCTTCTCTGTTCCTCTGTGGGTCAGCTGGGTGATTCTGCTCTTATCACCCTCGTCTTCCTGACGGACTTAGGGTAAGTGAAACAAGCTCTTCTTACTGCAATGACAAAAGTGCAAACGAGCACCTGGAAAACTGCATTTCTCCTCATATCACATTGCTAAAATAAATCACATAATCAAACCCAAGGTCAAAAACAGAATTGCAAAATCACATGATAAAGAGTATAGATACTGGGAAGGATGAAGAATACTGGGAACAATAATGTAAACTATATCCTAACATGATATATTGTTTTAAATATCTGATATATTGTTTTAAAAACTATTCCTGTTCCACATATCATTTTATGTCAGTGCTTTTTGATGATAGAAATAGTGTTGGCTCGCCAAGTTATAATTATATCACCTTAAGAAGAGGACTAGCCTTCATAAAAATTATGAATGTCTTTTTTTAGAACTATGAGGTGTGAAACTATTACTTAATATCTGAGACTGATTTAATGGCCAAATTTTATGAGATTCAATTTTAATATTTTTCAGAAGAAAGATTTCTATAATCAATTTGGGGCAAAGAATATCAACAAGTAATGAATTGGCAGCACAACAATCAGCTCTGTGTAGCAGAGGTAGTAGGAAGCATTAACTTTTAAGAAAGCTTTGTTATCTTACATGTAGGACTCACATGGCCTGGTTATGGTGATAAAAATGATCTTCCCTCTGTTACGGTGCGAGAAGAAAACATTCACTCCAAGTGACAGACAATGACAAAGTGAAATCAATTAAGATGGCAATAATTCTGATGGTTTGTTGTACGTGAAGAAAGAACAAGATATTTCTTTCAAGATTTAGTGATGATTTTCAAATTTAAATATACTACAAAATAGTTTGTATAAGAGTTTTAGCTACTCTCTTTTCTGTTTGATAAAATGTTAGCAGTGCCTGAGATATTTCTGAATTTTTAGTAAACACTTCTAAATTCTTTTTACTGCTGAAGAGTTTTTGTGCTTCAGATGTCTGGATATGAACAGAATGTGTATGAGCTTGTTATAAACACTTGAAGAGAGAGGGTTTACAGTGACAACACATAGGAATCCTAACAAAGGAACTGGTATTCTGCAGTGACAAACAGCACCCATTTCCAGCAGTTGTGCCATCGTGATGGCATGAGTTCATGGCATTTGACTGGGTAACTGTTAATATGTTGTCTGTCAAATCTGGGCCACACTTACTCACTTTTAAAAGACACTGTCTTTTCTCTTGCTGACAGAAGCATTTAGCACTTTTCTCTCAGGATGGGTCTGATGTAAGCACATGTATGATATCCTGATTCTACTAGAAATCAAGATCTCTGGATGTGGGAGCTAGTCTTTACTCTTCCAGTATGTACCTATATAACCTGTGACAAGTCCAGTTTTCAGTTCCTCATCCACCTAAGGAGAATGTGAGAAAAGATAATTTCTTAGATCACTTTCAGCTCTAATGTCCACTGAATCTACTGTACTGGCTCAGAGTTCATGGGGCATTCCATCTGCTCTACACAGGAGATCTTTGCTGGACCCTATTGCAGTGGTTCTCAACCTGTTGGTCGCGATCCCTTTGGGGGTCGAACGACCTTTCACAGGGGTCGCCTAAGACCCTCGGAAAACACATATCAGATATTTACATGACGATTCATAACAGTAGCAAAATTACAGTTATGAAGTAGCAACGATTTCTATTTTTGAGAAAAATACAAGTGAGCTTTCTTATGGTCTTTGAACAAAAGTTTACTAAATGCAGAACACCCCCTTTAGTGAATGATCACAGAATGAAAGACTAAAGAGTCATTGAATTTGAAGATCAACTGAATCATTTTTCATGTTTTAGTGGATGAGAAAAGTAGTAGTTATGTATTATGGCTCTCTTTGCTAAAATAGAGAAGAGTAGCATTTGTGTAATGGGTGTTTAGGACTGGCACACATGAGTATGCAAGTTGTATTCTATAGAATTTTAGATGCAATTCCCTCAGCCTCTGACATGGGTGCCCTTAGAGTTGTGCAGTGCAGAGCTTGTTTAATTGAATGTGGAGACCCTGTAGGGGAATAGCGTAAAAGTGGCATTTCTGTGTGCAGGACCTCACAAGAATCTGCTGGGGTGGGATGGAAGCAGAGGTGGCTTTGTGGGCATGTAATGTGCAGTTACAGAGGGCCCCATGTTTAGAAAGTCCCCATAGTTAATTTAATGTTCTGTCACTATCTTGAAATTCTTAATCATTTTAAAATAAGGAGCCCCATCTTTTCATTTTGTACTTGGTGCAAAGAATTTGCAGCTGGTCCTGAATGGATGTGGGAGTGGTTTAAGACTGTAATCACAGTAATGTAAAGAGGAGGAAATAATTACTTTTCAGCTTCTAACATCCAAGATAAAATTTTTACAGTAAGGCAATTGGCTTGAAGGCCAAGATTTGTTGAGACATTAAAATAATTTTCTACTTCCTTTTAGTATTTCAAAGACTGGATCTGCAGAATTCATGTTAGACAGTTTCTCCATATATATAGAGGGAATGACCCTTTCACATATGAGCAAATGTTTATTGGCAACATTGGCAACTATTTTATTTTTCAGTTAAGTAGTGTTTTTCCTGAGCCAGAGAATACCTTTTGTCTAACTTGGGCACAGATTTACAGACTGATGTTCCTGCCATCTAGTGTAGTTGAATTAATCCACAGATGTCAAACCAAATACAAAATTTTCCTATACGATTATTCTTCATGTTCAAAAAGTATGTGCTTTTTTACATGAGTGTATGAAGAAACTAAAATCCATTTTTATGCTTGGCTTAAACATTTTTCCTATTTTTTTTTTTACCTGAAATAACCTAGAAGTGAAGACACTTTAATTGATTATATTGTATTGTATAATAATATATTAATATAGCCAGCTCAAGTAGTTATGGTCGAAATTGGATTTTTAAGGTGGAATTATTCACTTTACTTATCATGATCATTCAACTCGTAAGAAGTGTGAATAAGAAATTTAAAAAACGGCCACTACTAATCACATCTCTAAAAGGAGTTAGCTGTGATTATGATATCTGAATTACTCTAGTTGGTAACTGAGTAGTCTATCTCCCATACTTGGAGCTAGGGAGGGAGGGAGGGTAGGAGGGACACACCCAGAGAGGGAGAGACAGGAGAAGGAAGCGGGGAGGGGAGAAATGGAGAGAGAGTGAGAGAGAGAGAGAGAGAGAGAGAGAGAGACAGAGAGAGAAGAGTGATAATCAGGTTAAGCAAGTTATTGGCTTTAAACCTGCTGGTGAAATGCCAGCCCTGAGGGCTAGATCCAAGTTTCTCAACCTCTGCACTGTTAACATATTGACAATTGGACTAGATAATTCTTTGTTGGGTGGGGGCCGGTTGTCTTCTGTATTGTAGCATGTTTAGCAGCATCCCTGGCCTCTACCCACTAGATGTCAACATGTGTTTGCGAGTGCGGTTGTTGAGGGGTGAGTAGCAAATTGTGCCAAGCCCAAGGCAGTCTCAGGCCCCCTGTTTCTATTTCATTTACATGGGAGCCAGTGATATGGCAAATGACCAGGATCTCGAGGAGCCCTGATCCACAAGTGTACTGAGTTAACACCAAATCTACATAAGTTTTCAGCTTTAGTGATGAAATAAAAAGGTCCATCCCTTAGTGTTCCAGCCCTGTCTGCAATGCCGCCCTTTCTTTGCAGAACACTTGGTTCAGAATGTTTGGAAGGATTTCAGTACTCCCTAGACACTAGGGTACCTGAGCACGTGAAGATATAGCCCAAAGAAAAGTGAATATATTTTTTTTCTTAGACTTAGAGCAGCGTTAATACTAACAATTACCTGAAAAAAATTTGCTCCACTTTTATTCATTCAGTCTTTAACCAGTAGTTTGCCTTTTGATTAAAAGCATTTAATATTTAGGGCTTATTATTACTTACTGTGGGTTCTATGCTTCTCTGACATTGGAAAAATATACTGACTGGGTCATTAAAAAAAATTTTTTTTCCTGGTCAATAAAGAGAAGAAAGGTATAGTATATATAGATCCCTTTAAGCTTTAGTATAAGGAGTTTTTCTATAAAAGTTGTCAATGATTTTCTCTGTGAGTGGGACAAAGTTGTATACCACTTCTGTTATGGAAGAAGAGTATGTATCTTAAATTACGTAACCGTTTACTGTGGAGTATTTGAGTAGCTGCTTCCACCCTGTAAAGAAAAATACTTTCAAAATAGGTATCCTGTGATTCTGTAACATAATTACACAAATATTTCAGAATCAGACTAAATAATGCATGCTAGGTAATACAACTTACTTTAAAGTTTTTGTTCCTTCTCATTTTATTTATTTTCTTTGTAGGATAGAATATCCTGAAATAAGGTTTTACTATATATCTAGAAGCTTGGTTAAATTTTTGTTTTAAAACATAGACTAAGCTTCCTTGTATATAAAAGATACCTCTTCATTTTACATGTAAGGGAAATGCAAACAAGGAAGTGGAGAGATGTACCTAAATTTGCAGAGTGAGCCTGGGAGCTCAATGGCAGGCTGATGGTGCATATGAATGCCCAATTTCCATTTTCTGCATGACCACGTTTGGTCCATGCCTTTCTGGAAGCAGCATGGAAGGAGGACATGCCAGACTTTTGTTATTCTCCACTTGATAGAACATCTAGGTATCCCTTACATTTTACACTCTGTATGTGACCATACTGCCTACAATTAGGATCACAGAACTGAAACATCAGGAAGCTCAGGGACTAAAAGTAATTAAATTTAACTGAAAGATAACAACATTTTTATTTTAATAAAAATATGAAAACTTTTCCTCATAAATGCTTTTACTTAAAAAAAAAAAAAAGGAAGAGGTAAACATAGCAAATGAGAAGCCTGCAGTTCTTTCCCCAATTCTGGCATTAGGAAATTGTGTGGTCTTAGTACATCATTTGTTCTGGAGTTATCGCCATTCTTCAGTCTTGTTTTCTCAGGAAAAATTTCTAAAACATGATCACCACTAAACTGCCCAGGAATGATAAATAATCCCTAGTGCTGGTGAGACTGAGGAAAAAAAGTTCTCATTCCTTCTCGGTTGGACTTTAAACAACCTTCTAAGAATTGTCTCTGGCAGAACTAATTAAAATAGAAAATATATATGCTTTTCTGACCAGAAATTCCACTTCCAACCACTTATTTACTAGATATAAAATTACCATTATTTAAAGACATAGTGTAAGAAATTGATTGCATGGCTTTTGGCAATCAACCAAGAACTACAGACAATCTGAACAATCGTCAGTAACAAGATAATTGAACAAATTAAGTAATTCATATTCTGAAATACTATGCACCTTTTAAAAAGGCCAGAGATCTATATGAATTGACTTGAAAAGATATTTGACATGAATTTAAAATGTAAAAAGGTGATTTATAAAATACAATGTAATATTACGGCATTTGATATTAAATCCTTATATACATATGCATATGTATTTTATGCTTGTGATAAGCAAGGGAAAATATGGATTAATACATCCTAAATTAGTAGTAGATAAATTAAAGAAAGAGAAAATTATTGCTTTTTCTCAAGATGTATCTGTACTGTTTTTATATGTACAGGACATATATTACTTTTAATGAATAATATTTTCCCAACACTTTATTATGAAAAGTTTCAAACATACAGCACAGCTGAAGTAATTTTAAAGTATGAAGCCATATACATACCTCTTGGATTCTAGCCCATCGACATTTTACTATAGTCATTTTATGACATATCTATGTATATGTTCTTCCTTCTAGCCATTCCTAATTTCACTTTCTTGATGTGTTTCAAAGTAACTTGCACATATCAGCACATTTTCTCTTAAATACTTCACTCTGCATAATAAATGACAATTTGGTTGAAATTGAAAATAATATATTTTAAAGAAAGTTGCCACAGGAGCTCTGCTTGTGGCTTCACTCACTGGGCATCTTGGATCTCTCCTCCCCAACCCCAACATAGCAGATCTTCCCGGGGTCTATGAAATGAAGGGCAATTGGGTAATGAGGTTTGAAAGTAAGATCTTAGAAATATTAGACAAACGAATACTTTTTCTTGCACTCTTTGAGATCCATAGCTCTTAATACATCCTTTTTGGATTCAATGTCAATTGTATTTGCATTGTGAAAATGAAAGCTAGAAATCTCCAAGGAGATTTCAGGCTTTTGGAGACATAATAGGAAGGTATATTGCTTAGAGTTCAGCGGTTGAGAATAGAATCCACTCTACCTAAGCAAACAAAGTTATCAGAGGGTATTATGCGACTTACAGAACCACTGCGAGGGCTAAAGAAAAATTCTATGTTGAGATCCAGGAAGCATTTCCAGATCCATGCAACAGAATTGGACCAGGGGTGGGGCTGCTGCTGCCATAATCAGAATCAGAAATATGTCATCACAGCTGCTGGTTCCAGAATGACACCTCAGCCTTTGCCAGCAATTTGCCAAAAGAGGAAAGAAACTACCTGTGGAATCAGGAAGTCACTGCTTC
>PVJL010011404.1:0-43108 GCA_004026885.1 Lyroderma lyra | reverse complement strand
AAGGGAAAGAGAAGGGGAGAGAAAGGGATAGCGGAGATGAAAGAGACTCAGAGATAAAGCTCGAGACGAGAAATAATAAAAGGGAGAGGGGGAGGAGAGCGAGCGTGGAACCGGACTGCGAGGAAAGACAGATAAAGAGCGCGGAGGGAAGGGAAGTGAGTTTGTGCGCGCGAGTGTGTGCGTGTGCGCGCGTGTGTGTGCAGGGGCGGGCGCGGGCGGGGGCGGCCCGGGCTCCTCCTCCCCAGCCCGCTCCTCTCGCTCCCTCGCCAACTCCGGGCCCAGCCGCGGGCGGGCGCACGGCGGGCGGACAGCATGCTGAGCCTCCTCATCTGGATCCTCACTCTCTCCGATACTTTCTCCCAAGGTAAGGGCTCCAGCCCGCCCCGTTCTCGGCTCCCCCCCCCCCCGCGGGGCGGGGGGACCGCGCTCCCCCGTGGGGGTGCGCTGGGGGCCGGCAGCCGGCGGTGGGTCCCCGGGGTCTGGACGCCACGAGGCGGGGGCTGGGTACCCGCGCGGAACCCCGGGGGCGCGGGTGCGGGCGCGGAGTAATCCCGGCTGGATAGAATGAGTTTTCCGTTGATTTGCCCAAGTTGCGTCCTCTGGCTGCGCGGGAGAACGGAGGAAAAACGAGACTCGAACCCTCAAAGTCTTTTCCGGATCCTTACCGACCTCCACCCCCTGAGGCCGGGAGTCCTGACGCCTGGGTCCTGTCTGAGTGGGAGCCTGGGAAGAGGATGGGATTTCAGGTTTGGGGGGTGGGAGGTGCGCAGAAAGCTGGGGACCCATGCTCGGGGTGGTGTTGCTAAGGGAATCCCCCTATTTCAGCCTAGCCCCTCGGGGGACCGAGTCGGAGCCGCTGCTCCAGACTGCCTGGGGCTCCCCCTCCAGAGGAAGGGGGAGGGGTGCCTCGGGGCTCCTGGTGGGGATTTGAAACCCCCACCCGCCAGAGGCTCCGGGTCGGGAGTGGACTTCCAAAGGCAGTTTCAGGCCGCCTTGATATGGAGGGGGTCGCTGGGGGCTGGGGGTTAACACCCTACTTTGGGCCAGGAAAGTGTCTATGTCGGGAGCTTATTTGAAACTGGCAGGGGTGAGGTTGGGAGATGAGGGAGAGGTTGAGAGCGATGAGGTAAGTGTATCCTCATCAGGCTGGTCTGGGGATCGGGAAGGGAAGGGGAAATAAAGGGCCCCGACTCCAGTCAGGACTGAGCAGTCTGTGGGAGTGGATTCTTGCCTTGTGGGTCTGACTCTAAGGAAGATTTAATAGTGCTGAGGTGGCCCCCACCCCTCCGATGGAGCTGACACTGAAACTGATACACAAATACCAAAAAATAATCATAGACACTGAGACAGACTGCTCACTTACGGAGACAGACATGCCCACAAGCATCCCCCACACTGAGACACATACACAAAGACACTGACACATCTAAGGAAGACAGCTTCCTCTCCATACCCGCACATGCTTGCACCTTTATGCATCTAGACACATCAAAACTCAAAGACAGTACTGCATGCAGGCGGGCATTTACAAGGACACACACACACACACACACACACACACACACCCTTTTCTAGGTAACCAACTGTCCAGCAAACAAAGAAACTTGAACAGACATTCGTATAGGCAGACACCTATAGAGATGTACAGACTACAAAATGGAGGAGGTGGTCTCTTTTGGGGTTGGGGGGAATCTGAGAAGAGGGGAGTCAGCTTGGATAGAACACCCTCAGCCATTGCCCTGCTTCCAGTCCCCTTCCTGGGTTTGTGGGTATATGTATTTAAGGCTGGGTGTTATGCTCCTCTCCTTGTGGGGCTCCTCCCCAGCTCCAAAGGCAAAACCTGGCTGAGTTGGTGGGGGACCAGCCTTGATCCATCTTTATCTGTAGAGCACTCATGACCCCCCACCCCCTACATTTACACGATAGGAAGGGCACACATTGCTGGCATGAGTGTAGTGGGAATTGGTGCTGGGGGGAAGGGAGGCCTGGTCCTGGGGTTGGCAGGCCAAGTCAGCCACTTGGCAGAAAGTTGGAAAGATGTCTTTTAAGTTCTGACTTTGTTCAGTCAGGATGCCAGGGAGGAAAAAAGGGGGTGGGGGCACAATGTGGAGGGGGGCAGCTGGGTCAGTATTGGTATGTGTTGTGGGCAGTTTATGTCTGCCCATCTTCAGCAGCCCTAACATTTCAGCAACATGGATACAAACGAGCTTCAAGGAACAAAAGCTACAGTAAGCAAATAGGAGAGACATGTGGATTGAATCGGGAGAAGAATAGTCAGAGAGAAGTGTGTTGTGTGCCTTTCTCCCTTTGGAAAAGGGGGAGGGGTTGGGGGTTAGCTGAGCTCCCATGTCCCTGCCTCCAACAGGGATGGAAGCAAGACCTGATGAAAGTATGCAGAAGTATTTGGTGGGAAGGAATACCAAAGAAAAGAAACGGAGAGGGAATCACTACTGAGTGTTCTGGGAAGCTGAGCAAGATCTGGGATGGAGGGAGGGACTAGGACACTCAGGAGGTGGCGGGGAGGTTGTAGGACCACCTTCTTACCACCACCCCCCCATCCTTAGAAAGCAGGGGTTTTAGGCCAGTGAGAGAGGAAACCAGGGAATTGCCAGGGGGTTGAGGGATGGAGGTGGGAACTGGGGAGAAGGTGGCAGCAGAAGGCAATTGAACTGATGGGGGCAGGGAGGAGAGAAAAGAGGAGATTCAACGTAGGCAGAGAAATAAAAATCGCATTTTAAAGAATTTCAATGGGCTTCATCAATCTTCATTTTTCACTAAATAATTTTCTGTATCTTATCTAAATGAAAACCATTATCCTTACCCCCATTTCCATCATGCGCCAGCTCCTCAGACTGATTGTGCTGTAAATTGAAATATTTATTCATTTTCTGGGAGATTTTCTCGCTCCCCAGTCTCAGAGAAGAGAAATTGAAAAAGAAAGATTATAGCTAATCAGAGCAATGTGGGATGACAGGCTGACTCAGTGTGGGAGCTGGCTCCAGGGTGGGAGGTGGAGGGGTGGGGGAGAAGACTCTGTCCCTCCAGTCCCCTGGGCATCCCTGCTACCTACTGGCAGCGGGGTGAGGAGAAAAGGGAGGAGGGAAAGATTCCTAAATTCTCAGCATTCAGCTCCCTGAACACAGCTACCTCCTGGCAGAATTGGAAAGAAGAGTAGTTGAGAATTGAGTCTCCCGTTCCACAATACACACAGATATACACTCTTCAGAGGTCCCCTTCCGCCAGCCCAGGACAGAGCAGGCTGTGAGGCCTAAGAGGCTGGGGGAGACAAGGCGGAAATCAGGATATCAGGTTCCCCACTCATTGACTTTGAGTGGACTCCCCCTTGCAATCACTTAGATCAGCGGTTCTCAACCTGTGGGTTGCGACCCCTTTGGGGGTCGAACGACCCTTTCACAGGGTCACCTAAGACCATGGGAAAACACATATCAGATATTTACATGACGATTCATAACAGTAGCAAAATGACAGTTATGAAGTAGCAATGAAAATAATTTATGGGGGTCACCACACATGAGGACTTGTATTAAAGGGTCGTGGCATTAGGAAGGTTGAGAACCACTGACTTAGACCTAAAGGAAGGATGTGAACCCAGTACTCAGTGCCTGGTCCTACCTCTGGCCACAGCCCAGTACCCTAACGACCTGGATCAGGGAGACCTGGGAGCCCCTAGGTCTTCCCACCTCCAGCTGCTTACTGGTCATGGGTGGTTGTCGTACTGTGCCTTGGTTCTCCAGTTGTGTCGGGATAAAGAATGCCAGCGCTGGTCCCCAGTGCTCACCCCACTGACTTGAGAACTCCATTCTCTGATGGAAGCTCTTCTCTAGGCCCTCTTTAAATCTTTGAGGACCAAGTCTTAAATTCTTTAATAGTCCTTTCAGTTTCTGATACAGTGCTACGCATGTGGTAAGTGCCCTTAAATATCTGATTAATTGATTGATTTGACAAGAGTGCTACAGTGTTAGAAGGAGGCAGTACTAAATGGTGATTGAATCACAACTCCCTGGTTAAACCCTGCCTCTGGCCACTTGGTAGTCTGTTCTTCCTGAACAAGGTATGTGCCTTCTCTGTGCCTCTGTCTGCTCATCTGTAAAGTAAGGATAGAAATAACACTTCATAGGGCTGCAGTGGCAATTAAATATGTCAATCCATGTGTGAAAGAGGGTCTGGCACAGACAGAAGTGCCCAGTAATGCTCCTGCTATGACTTTGTGACTGGACATAACTGGATGGGCAGCTGAATTGTCTGCACCTCCTTTCCAGCTCTTTAGGCTTCCTTTTCTTTTTTCTTTTTGCTCTACCTGGCCAGATTTTTGATCTTGGGCTTCAGTGCCTCCTCTTGTATCTCTCATAAAAAGGAATGGGTTGTGGTGGACCTAGAAAAAGAAACTTGACCAGCCTCCCCTTGGAGGCCTCAGGAAAGGTCTGGGGAGGGAACTGGGGAGGTGGCAAAGTGGAAGAAGTTGGCATTTAGTGAGAAGGAACCAGGGCTCTTGTGAGAAATAAGGAGGTACACTAGCCTGAGGTAGCAGCATTTTAGTCTGAAAATAATACAGATCATTTATTGAGCTCTTGTGCTAACTGCTTTATATGCATTATCTAATTTCATCTATACAACAATCCCCTGAGATCAGCTCTTTAATTTTTTCCATTTCATGGATGAGAAATTGAGGTTTAGACAGGTTAAATATCTTGCTGGTAGTTGTAGCAATGAGCTGACCTCACAGCCTGCACCCATCCCCTTTGTCAGGGTTCTCACGTGTAAGCAGGGGTGGGTGCTGGGTAGGACAGGGCTTTTCCTGATTCATAGCAGAAGGAGAAGTAGGAGGAAAAGAGAGTGAGATAAACCCATTCAAATTTTTAAAACAACCTTTTATTCTGAGATTCTGTCTTTTGGCATTGAATGATTTTTCTGTGGTAATATGATGGTGCTCAAAAGTGACTTTTTTTTTTTCAAAAAAGACTTTACTTGGCAAATGAAAAGGTACTCAATCTTGTGTTTGTTACTAATATTAAACACAGCCCTATAGGTCCATGAACTACAAATTTGGGGACTTCCATGCAAGGCTGACTCTGGAGAGGTCCAGAGTCCTAGAGGTGGAGCGCTGAGTGGGGACCTGGGGAGAATCCCACACTGCCATTTCCCAAACCAACCCAGTCCCTGACAGATGTCGAGGCTGGGGTTTGGATGGCCTATTCCAGTCCAAAGGCTTTGGCCTAGGGTAGTGAGAGGTGATTGGTGAGGTGGGTTCCATATCAAAACAACTCTTTAACTGAATTCCTACTGTGTGCATTTTGTATTCATTATTACTTTTTCTAAGGACCTCCTGGAGTTAAGTTACCCCTGTGTTATAGGTGAGTTTAATTAACTTGCTTAAGGCAATACCTCGGGTTAGATCCCAGATTTAAACCCTTTGTTTCACTACAAAGCCCAGACCCTGCTAGGCAACCTTCCTTGCACGGTCATTGCGCCTGCAGTGCCTCGGTAGGAGAGCCCCTACTGCTCGGCTCTGCAGGGGAGAGCCTTCTTACCCTCCTGCTCCCCACAAGGGTAGACAGGCTACTCCTTCTTACCAAGGTTCAGCCCAGACACCCAGCCCGCATCCGTCTCTGTGCCTTGCTTTGATAATGATGTGTTTTATTCCATGGGGGTGGGGAACTATACACACTGCCCCTTGTCTGTGAAGAGAAAGAGGTTTGTAATGCCTCAGCCCCCTTCTGAGACTTTTAACTTGGTAGAGTGCTTTTCAATTTTAGTAACTTTTTCCACATGTATGTCTCATTTAAAAGGCCATCCTATGAATGTAGACAGGGTAATTATTTCTCCATTTAATAGATGAGAAAACGGAGACCTAAGGAAGTTAAATGACTTGCTAAGAGATGGAAGTTGAGCTGGAGGGAGGGGCTAAGGGGCAAATTCCTCAATTGCTCCAATATCATTATCTAGGGGCTGTTTCCAGCTGAGGGTGGGGAAAGTCCAAGCATCCAGAGCTGAGAACGCTGTGCCCCTCCCAGCCTCCCAGCTCCTATCTGATCCTTTCCTAGGGACTCCAGACAATTTTACTGGACAATCTTGGGGAGGAGGCTTTGACCTGGAAAGGGCTGGAGGTGTGGGAGTTTGTGGTTAGCAGTGAAGGAGAAAGAGGCAGCCATGTCCTTGATCCTGAAATGTGAAGCCAAGGAGAGGCAGTGTCAGGATTCAGGAAGGAGAATGGACTCACTCCAAGTGAGGGAGGAAGTCACACATTTGTGGAAGGCTGGCTTTGTGTTTTGCATGTGTTAGTAACTAATTTAATTCTTACAATAATCTGTTAAAGGAGTTAGTTCTATTTTATAGGTGGACAAGAAGACACTCAAAGAAGTTAAGCAGATTGTTTAAGATAATATAGCTAGCAAGTGACAGCTAGGACTAGAACCCAAGCAGGGCAATTGGAGTGGGGCATGGGCGTGATTCCCAGAAGGAAGCCCTTAAAGAACGCCACATCCACTTCTTCACACCACTGCTGCATGCATGTCTGCAGATGCAGTCATCTGTCCACAGGCAGGTGCATGGATTCACACATGCCCTCACATGCATTGGCCATTTCTCACCCCCCTACACAGATGGACAAATTCCTCAAGCTTTACCCCGGTCCTTCCATTCACCAGACCACTGATGTACTATCATGCCATGTGTTGTGTACCATTTTCCTTGTAGCTATGGCAGCCATCTTTAGTCTTGGAAGGCACTACTTTTTGTCTTATCTTATGTGCTCTGTGTCCCCTCTGATGGATGCATGAGTTATAAGGTTAAGGTACTCCATTCTGTGACTCTGGTCCATGTCTATCCTGCAGTCCAGCTCTTACACTTTCTCGCTCCTGATTCAGACAGTGGGACCCTGATTAGGTTCTTTGAGCACCTAGGATGAAAGCTGCTCTACCTCTCAGACATTGCCAATGATCACATTTTTCTTTCTTTTTCCATCCCTCTCTCTTTCTTCATCAGTTCTCTCCAAGCTCCCAATTCCTTCCTCCCTCCACAGTCTCCCTCCCTCCAGCAAATTTATTAACCTCTGTAGTCTCCAGGGGCTGAAGCGTCATTCCTCTCATTCCTCTCTGCCCTCCTTCAGCCCATTTAACAAAATTGGGATTGAATTGAAATAAATGGTCCTTGCAGCCAGCCAACCTTGTCAGGACTAAGGGCCTTAATTCCAGGGGTGGAAATCTCTAGGACTCCCTAGCAAATTTCATTAATTTCCCTGGAGATAATGCAGCTTCCTTTCTCCAGTGGCCTGGCTCTGGGAAGGTGATGAGAGAATCTCCCAGAAGGCCATGGGTCCTGGGTTTTGAGGCAGAGAAGGGACAGCAGGAGCCTGAGTCTCTGGTGCTTCGTGCTTGGGGCTGTCCCAGCCCAGGCCAGGTTAGGAATCATAGATTCTTCTTTTGGACTAGGCCATCTGATGCTTTACTTCTCTGCTCCTCATTTCCTTCTGAAGCAACATGACAAGTATACCCTCACTGGGAGATGTGTGGGAAGACTAAGGACTTGGGTCCTCCATTCAACAGAAATGAGTCCTGTGCTTACTGTGTGCCAGGCACCAGTATTGCAAAACGAATAAAATACTATTCCTGTCCTTAAGGGTCTCATGTCCTGATTTAGGTGCAAGTTACTGAACTTCAGTGGACCTTAGTGTCCTCTTTCATAAAAGGGGGAGAATTTTTTTTTCAAATCAGCACATGTATATTACAATATGCAAAACACTCCGGTAAGCTTTATGGGGTACTAAAAAGATGACATCATATGGTCCCTCTGTCCAAGAAGTTAAGCTGTACACACTCAAAGATTCCTAGTAATGCTAGATTGGTGCCAGGATAGCAGTGTGCACGGTCAGAACTGGAAAGTTCAGAAGATGGGAGTTTGCTGTGGGCTGACGAGGCCAGGCAAGTCTCCACGGAGGAGGAGGATCTAAGGATGGACAGGATGTGGCTGTGGCTTGAAGGTGGGGAGCATTACCCGACTTGCCAAACTTCCCTTGACAAGGTGTGGCTGCCTGAATGTACCTGGTGCCTTGAGGCTGGTTGCGGTGAAGAGCTGGGTTGGGGAGAAATAAATGAGGTGATCCAGGGTAGGAGACTAGGGTCAGGCCCTGGAAAACCTTAAACAGCCAGTCCAGAGACTGTCCTGCAAGAAATGAGCCAGGGATTTATATTTTTTTCTAAGCAAGAATGTGTTAAAACCCAATGATTTCTACCTCATTCCTCACCAACCCTCCCCCTCTCTTAAACTCCTCCTGCTGGAGCTGATGTAGAGATTTGCAACCCCTTCAATTAAAAAAAAAAAAAAAGTGAAGTAGAGAGATAATCAGGGTTTGACCAGGCAGGTGTGAGCAGAAAACTTCAGAGAGATATCACTTCCACCATCTGAGGGAAGCCTCAGATCTGTGAAGCAAGTTGGGGAGACTTTGGAGTGATGAGAAAATCTTTTTTCTCTGAGAATTCTCGGGTACAGATAAAGGTGCCCGGAGGCAGAGTTCAGTGGAGATAACCAAGAAAAGAGCGCTGCAGCCTGGTAGGTACCTGAGCTCTTTGTCATGGAGCCTGGGCTGGGTCTGCCTGTGCTAAGTCTAGGGGAACCATCTGGCTTCATCAGAGGGCCAGTCCCTGAAGGGTCTTTCCTGGGCTGTGTCCTCTGGTCAGTAGCCATATGTGTATTTGGGGGTTGAGCCTAGAGACTTTTAAACCTCTGCAAGGAAGTGAGCTCTGGTTTTTCAAATGGAAACCTTTGAAGGAGGTTCCCACCTAGGGGGTGAGAGCCTTTGTTCAACAAAGCAAGTGTTTTTTAATGGCTGGACCTGGCACTCACATAGGCACCAGGATAAAGAGGTAGGTGAAGTTTAGTCTGTCCTTGAGGCCCTCCCATCAGGTGTGGGAGATGGATGTATCAACACTTATTGACAATGCTGTAAGATAAAGGTTGTGAGAGAGGTATGTGAAAAATGCGAAGTCTAACTGAGCAGTTGGGGGTGGGGCGGAGGAGTGGGGGAGAGAGCCTGGCTAGGGGAGGGGCCCTCCAGCGATGTGAGGCTCAGGGGCTGCAGCTGGAGCCTCTGGACAATCCCTGATTGTGCCCCCTGCTCTGGCTGGAAGGAGCCGAGGAATCTGAAGAAGTGAGCAGAGGTCCCACTCAAGGATTCTGATTTCCAGGGACAAAGGCAGTTTCTATGAAGCCACTTTCCCCAAATCTCCTCACCTCTTGTGTCCAACTGTTTCCTCCTCCCCACCCCACCCTGACTCCCACTCAGCTGAGCCGATTTCTAAGTTAACTTTGTTCTTGTAATCAGTTTAACTGAGTTCCCGCCCCCCTTCCTTCGGAATTTTCCGTGGACCGGCCTGGGGCCCTGCTTGCTTCATTATCGGCATTGTCAACTCTTGAGGGGCTTTTAACTGCTTCTTCCCATGATTCCCCTAACTGGGAAGTTATTACAAGGCAAAGGGCTAAGATGGGCAGATGAGGGCAGAGAGGGACAATGGGAGGGGAGAAAGCATTTTCAAAGGAGCAGAAAGCCAGGGATGGGCAGGCTGGTGGGTGGAGCCCCGAGAGAATTGAGGTTTTCTTCATCTTGATTCCCTAGTCATCCAGAAGGACTTTCCTCAGGACAGCAGGCCTGCTGGCTTTTAATCTTAAACCCCGAGGATTTGAGTTGCTGCTCTATGGAGGCTGACCAGACATATGGGTTGAAACAGGACAGTACCATTGTTTTCTGTCCCATTTAAAAGGGGATGTCTGGTTAGCCTAGCTCTATTCTTCACTCGCAGATTCCTTGGAAATCTACCAGGTTGCCCTCACTGAGGGGCCTCCCATCTTTGCCACCTCTCCCACACATGTGACTGCTACTGCCAGTGTCAGCTGTGCAGCATCCACCCCCAAGTCAGCCACTGTGTGGATGACGTTGATTCTAGACTGATGAACCTATTACCCCACCACACATCTGGGAAATCTCCCTTCACCGGGCAGTGGGTAAAGTGAGAAGCTAAACTCATTTTAATGTTAGTTTGAGCCAAATATAATTAGAAACAAAAATCTGGCTTTGAAAACAGAAAGTGAAATGCATTGCAAAACCAAATTGAGGTGACTTCTGGATTATCTGCGCCACTGCTGCTCTCCATTTATGCAGAAAATTGAGAGGGGAGCCTGTAAAGCCTGTGTCTGAGGGATTTGGTTTGTGCACATTGCCTTTGGTTTCACACAGAGTCATGTCACCAGACTGGCTTCTTTCAGCACAGCACTAGAATTGGGTAGCCCCTCAAGTGCAGTAGGCCCTCCTTCCCAGAAGGCCTGTGGGTAAGACAGCCTCTTTCCCTGTGGGGCTGCTGCCTGTGCAGTCACGGCCAAGTCACTTAACTGGAGCCTCAGTTTTCTCATCTGTAAAATGGAGGCAATAATACCCCAGAGAGTTGCCGTGAGGACTAAATGAAGGAATCTATATTAAGAAACAGTATCTGGAACACAAGAGGTATTCAATAAGTCGTAGTTATTAATATGCACAGTACCTGCTTTCTGTAGCTTATAGTTCAAAGTAGATCTGAGGTGGGCAGACAACAGGATGAATGAACAACAAATAGCAGTCTAAATACAGATAAGTCTCTGTTAACTGTGCCAAGGGAGGTGACCAATGATGTTAACCTTGAATTTATGGTGTCCGGCATGAGTGCAGCAGGAGCTCCAAGATGACAATACAGCATGATGGAAAGCACCTGGGTGTGGAATTAGGTCTGAGTCCTGGCTCTGAAGATTAAGTGGCCTCTTTACCTGTGTGAGCCTTAGTTTCCTCATCTGAGAGATGGGGTGATAGCAGCCTCTACTTTAAGTCCTGGTAAAGCAGCCCTGGGGTGTGCACAGCAAGCATGATCATCATTTTAAACCTTTTTCTCTGGAAGGTTTCAATTCGGTATATTAGAAAAATGATTCTCAAACTTTAGCCTGCTTTAGCCAAACCTAAGGATCTTGTTAAAGTGCTTATTCTGATTCAGCAGGTCTGGAGTCAGGTGGAGTTTCTGCATTGGCACCAAGCTCCTTAGTGAAGCTGATGCTGCTGCATCTTGGTACCACACTTTGAAGTGTTAGAGGATACTTTCCTCTAGGGAAATACTTGTAGATCCTCAACGCTCTAATGGGAGGCAAGAGAAAATAGGATTCATTTAATTGAATTTCACTTTTCAGCAGCTTTGTTGTGTAACAGCTCAGATGGGCCATTGCTTCAGGAGCATCTGTATGTTTGTAGGACAGGAGTGGGCGCAGTACTTGTCAGCATGCCAATTTTTGGCCCCAAGATTAACCTACCTTCCTACTACCTCACAAGCTCCTAGCCACCCCCAATGCATGAGTGCATAGGTGTGCACTCATGCCAATAGCTTGCAAATGCAAAGTTGAACAGCAACCAGCAAGCAGGTTGGTGGAAACTCCTCCATGCCTGAGCCAGTTGGTCATTTCTACTTGATTATTTTTCTATGAAAGTCTTCATGATCCAGCTCTCGATTTGGTATAGATTTGGGAGAAGACATTTTGACAGCGCTGCTAGCCAGGGCTTTGACCCTGTTGGCTTTGGCTTAAAAATTAGATCATGAGCTAACTGTGTGATTTGGGAAGGAAGGTGATAGGCTTAACTGGGGGCATGATTTGGGGGAGCGGTGGAGGACCATATCTGGACAGGTCAGTTTCTCACACTCACATAGAGCTAATGGTTGTTCAGCCAATGTGATGAGCTGACTCCCTCTCTCCCGCCCTTCTTGGTGTGTGTGCAGAGCTCCAGGCTGGAGAGAAAATCCACAGGGCAGAAAAGAAAGAATCTTGGCCCTCACAGTTCTTTTGATTCAGTGGGGGAAGATTGGTCCTTATATCTAAGGAATTCTGTCCACTAGGGGAAACAGGAACTCCCATTAATTCTCCTTCCTCTCCTCTCCCCGAGGAAAACAGACACATCTGCATGTGCACATGGGGACGTAGGCATACTACACACATAAATCCTGAGAGCTCAGAGTAAACCAGGAAGTAGATGGGATCCATCAGTTTAGGCTTCCTAGAACCTAGAACCTGGTGTCAGGAATGAAAACAGGGAGATCATTCTTTAAGAATCCCAACATCTTTGGACACTCGAGATGGTTGCTTTAGGTGGGACTAACTTGAATCAACCTTGACACATCAATGTTTGTCCTTTTACTGAAGTGAAAGGAATTTCATTAGCTCTCTCTGCTCACTTTTCTATTTAATAATCCCTGGCAAGCAGCAAGTTCTTTCTGTCTAACCTAACCCCTCTTGCTCCTGCGGGAAAAACACTATTAGGGACTGTAGCTGAGTAAGTCTCCAGTATTCTCTATGCCTGGATAAATAACATTTCCCCCAATGGGTTCATTTTCTCTCGCTTCCAGGCAAAGCTCCTTATAATACAGAAGCAGAGAGGTCATAGGTGGGAATGCCTTCAAGGCCCCAGGTGAACCAGAGCAGGTCATCTCCTGCAAGGTCAGGTTTGGTCTCCAGCAGACCATCAAGGCTGTCCTTCCAGTGTCCCCAGTCAAGGCCAGAAGGGGACTGTTCACAGGAACCTGGCTGTGTCATTGTGCCCTTACTTGTCTAGTTTCCCCTTCTCAGCTGCTCAAGGCAGCTGGGGCCTGGAGGGCTCTGGTGTCCTTTACATCTTCTGTAGCTAATGGCCTGAGGGCCCCTCCTCCTTCCTCCATAGGGACCAGGCTGAGAGAGGCGCTGGCATCTGCTGCTGCGCCAGCTACCTGTAGGAAAGTGGGAGATGGGAGGAGAGGTGGCAGAGGTAGGTCTACCCACAGTCAGGACCTGTTCCAGCCTCAGAGCAGGAATATTCTCCTTTTGGAATCATACAGGAATGCCCTCAATCCAGCCTTGCCTGGGTGGATCCCAAGTGACATCTGTGTGGGCAGAGAAAGGAGGGGAGGGGTGCCTGCATTAGGGTGTCTCCTTTGGACATCTGCTGATCTGATGAAGTAGGGGGACATTTTCCTGAGAGCTGGGCCAAATGAGGTAAGTGTATACTCTTAGCTCTAAACTTCAACTTGAGGGAGGAGACTTGGTTTCTTCTATGGGATACCTAATTATAAGACCCATCTTCCTCAGGGTCTAAATGCATACAGAGCTGGGGAGTCAGTTAAGGAAGGTTCTTTGGAAGGGGCCAGAGGGAACAGTGGTACTGGGGGGAAGAACTGATAGGGCAGGGTCCATTGAAAAAGAAGGCAGAAGAGATCAGCCATATAGGAGGGTTTGGTGGAAGAAGCGGGGCCAGGAGGAGGTCTGGCCAACGAGGGTTGTGTGGGCTGGAGGCTCTGGGAGCCGAGAGCTTCAGTATCTATCGCCTCGTCAAGTTTTGGCCCTGGCAGTGTTCACACCCGGCTGTGTGACATACTCTCACATACACAGGCAGCCATGAACCTGGGGAGGGGAATGGCATTAAAGTAGCTCCTGCTGCCTTGAGGACAGAGAAGAATGCACTTCCTCTGAAGAGGAGGAGCTGACTTGTCTCTGGGAGAGAAGAGCCTGGGCCCCCTGTCCTCCTAGAGAAGGCAGTAAGGCTGTTACAACTGGGCTCCAGTGTGGAGCCTGCCTGGTGGGGCAGCTTGCATCTGTTCGAGGGGATAGCTGCCCTTTTCAAGGGTAGTGATGGCCCGGGGTGCTGGAAGCGCTGCCCGGTGGCCTGGCACTGGACAGTCTGTGCAGCCCACTCTAGCTGTCACCACAGCAGAGCCACACCAGGGTGCCCAGCTACTCTCTGCCAACCCCCACCCGGCTGGGGGCTCCCAGGGCCCTCTTCCTGTTGCTGTCCTTCCCTGTCTGTCCATCTGTCATTCCCTGCAGTGACATGCACCCTGCTCCCGAAGCATTTGGTGCTTGATAATTTGTGGATTATAGCTAACTCTCGATAAAGATTCCCCTAATTGCTTGGCTCACCTCAGGTTCTATCATCAAAGCAAAGCTGTGAGGCCCCCCTCTCGCCCTCCTTTTCTTTTTATTATCTCTTAATTAATCACTCTGGCTTTCACACTTAGCAGATAATTACAGTCTCCTGGGCATGAAGCTCATTTTCATAACCTCCTGCTTCAAGCCTGAAGCAGAGAGGGGTGGGGGAGGAAGCAGGAGAGAAGGGGAGAGTGAGAAGAGAAATTCTGGAGGAAGGTGGGGGCATTGGGCAGTGGTGGGTGAGACCCAGGGAGAAGAGAAGGACATCTGGGCAGCAGCAAGGGGGACTCATGGAGTGGTGAGCGGAACCCCTAGTTAGCCCAGCAGGTCCAAGGAGGCTCTGCAAGGGGGCAGGGAGGCCAGCAGTGCTCCCTTGGGAAGGCCCCGCCTGGTCTCTCAGTGCTGGCGCAGTCTTAGCTGCATTGCTGTATCCCCTGGCCTGCCCAGGTTGGGGGTAGGTTCAGCAGGAGATGATCCATGTGAAGTTCATTCAACCATGTGCTGTGACATGGGGCAAGCTGGGGTGGGAAAGCCTTGACAAGAAAAGGAAGGGCAGCTGGGAGTTTCTGTTTTGAGGAGAGCAGGACACGCTGAGGCTTAAACCCATGGAAATAACTAGGAAATGTGATCTAGTAATGTGATCAGATGAAGAGGGAAAGACCTAACAGTTATTCACAGCTACACCTTGTAGGTGCTGTGCACCAGGTGTTTCACAACCTGCTCCTCATCCTCAGAGATGAGAAAAGGTGTGGCTCTGGGAGATGTAAAAACAGAGGGGACCGTTCCCTGGTTCCCTGGGCCCTCCCCCGGACTGTCTGGGCTCTGGCATCAGCACAGGGGGTTTCTTTGGGCTTTCAGCCTAGAGAGAAGGAGAGAGGACACCGGGCCCAGTGATGGATGTGAGAGGCTCAAGTGGCAGAAGTTTATCCAGAGAGTTAGACACAAGCTAGACTCGAACCCAAAGCTTGAGCATGGACTCCTGAGTCTGTCCCTCTTTGCTGTTCCTCATGGTGTCTCTGTGGCCCGAGCTCCTGACAGTCACACAGGAAGTGAGGGAGAAGGGAGAACATTCTTTTTTTTCCCTCTTCCTAGATTGGATTTTCTTTTACAACTAGCACAATACGTTTAGTCTTTAGCAGGATCTTTTTTGCTATTAACTAGCTGTGAAACTTTGAAATTATCATATAATCTGAGTATTAGTTTCTTTGCTGGTAAATAGGAATCTTGAAAAGGTTGCAGACAGTATATGTAAAACAGTCCCTAGCATATGACAGGTTGGAAACAAGTGGAGATAATGCTATGGGTATTGTCGTTACCACTGATAGGAAAGCACCAAGCCTAGCCCAGCCAAAACCACATAAAACAAGCTAATCTTTTAAAAAGCTGGTGATTGAGGGAGAATCCTTTTTTTCAACTTCCTCAGTAAGGGGAGGCACAAAATTTCTACCCTGTGCTCTTTGACAGCCTTGGCCCTTCTGTCCAGTGCAGTTTTCTTTCCATAAATAAGTTGTCTGTTTCCGCCAGGGTTGCTTCCAGCACGGAGCTTATTGGCATCCAGCTCCAGGCAGGGTTGATCTTCCCATTGCTGACCTCCCGGCCTCAGACTGCCCACTGTACCTGCTGCCTGCAGCAGAGCCCATGGGCCAAAGTGTTAAATGTCTTGTCTGACATGACCTGCAACTTTTGACTCAGCTTCTAGTTTCCTGGGCATTACAAGAGGACAATCTGTATTCAGGAGGCAGTACAGTAAGAGCACTGAATTGTGAGTCTAGCTGTGGATTTGAGGCCACGTTTACCTCTACTGGAGTGGCCGTATGCAGTGATCCAGGCCTGTTTTTTTAACATAAAATGAGAAGGTTCTTTCTGGCTATATAGTTTTTCCAATTCCTTGCCATCCTGTGTATGTTCACGAAAAGAACTGGCTCTTCCTGAATGACGTTTGTGTGCAAAGGCTGGACATACTGATTTCAGAGGGCCAGACCTGGGGTATCCCAGGAGAAGCATTATTTGCTTAGGATCCAGGGTAGAAGCAAACATTTTATGTTTTCAGATCTGGTCTGGACTTGGGATAAGAAGAGCAGAATTCCCCACCCACCCCTACCCCCACCCCCGATAGTGCACTGTCCTGGATAGGGTCCAGCCTGCTCTAGGAAGTGGGGGACCCTGAACCAAGAGGGTGGGTGCTATGGCTTCACCCTGAACTTTAGCTTTGGTCTATGAAACGGTTTTGCAGTCTTGTGGGAACATAAACATTTAGCAGATTTCTTTCCCTGAAAGCTATTTCTTCTTTCTTTTTCTGGGAACTTGTGCCAGCAAGATCAAGGCCCCTCCACCCTGTCCTCCTCCCTCCCATTTTCCTGAGACACCCAGCCCCCCACCCCTTTCTCGCCAAAATGAAAACAAAGTGAACTGGTAGATACTGGGAATCATCTCAGAGCAAACTGGGCCTGAAGAAAGGACTGAAGCAAACAACTCTCCCAAGAGGAGAAATTATAAGGAGGGGGAGAGAGGGAGAAAATAAGCAAATGGCATCAGTGGTGAAAAGTGAATTCCAGACATTTAAAATTCTTTTGGTTTTAATCATCTCAGAGGCCTACCAGAGAGGAGCTGTGGGGGAGGGGTAAAATGAAAACCAGCGCCGTCCACTAGGAGCCAGTGCTCAGGAATCTCTGTAAAGACCTCAGGCCTTCCCTATGGAGGCTCCTCACTCTTCCCCACCCGTGTGTGCCCGCCACCTCCCACGTCTGATGCTCACTAGGGTTACCACCCCCAGGGGCCCTTCCTGGCTAACCCTCCCCTTTATCTCATTTCACAGGCTCAGTTTATACTCAGTTTTAAAGCACTGACCTTTCGGTTTTCTACCAGGTTGCAAGTTCCCCAAGGCACTGGATTATGTTTTGTTAAAAACAAAAGAAAAATAATAAATAACAAACCCCAGCCACTTTCATAAGTCATCCCTGGGCCTTCTTGGTGAGGGCCAGGGCCTCGGAGGAGCCTCTGGGCCTGTTTTCCTCCTTTGTAAGTGGATTGGAGGAGATGAGCTGGGCCTGGAAGAGACTCCACAGGAAACTGGGAGGCCAAGAGAGTGCCTGACAGGTCCCAGTGACTGCTCTGGGCTGTGGTCTATGTTGGGAACTTTAGGATGGTCTCAAGGACTGTCCTGTGGGAGGCCTGGGGGGACCTGGCAGTCTTCTTGCCCCCTCCCTCAGCCCTGGGGCTGGTTGTCTGGAAAAGCGGCATGCAAAGTCCCGGGAGCTGGGGTGGAGGTGGGGCAATTCTAGGCTCTTCCCTTTTTCTCAGCCTGGGAGACAGGGTGGGTTTTAAGGGAAGGGAGTGAATCAGGAAAACTCAGCCTGGTGAGGTGATGAGTCGCCAGGTCTAGAGGGAAGCAGAGCCTGGGGTTAGCCTGCAGAAGCCATAGGAGGCCAGGGAAGACATGTGATGACCTCTCCAGGAGCCAGGCGCAAAGCCTCCTCTTTTCCTAGTCTGGGTCCCTCCTCAGCACCTTTCTTTCTGAGCTCCCTCTCCCAGTGCCCCCACCCCCACCCCACCCCCACCACTTTGAATTCTCTTATTTCTCTTTCTCCATCTGGAGGCAGCTTGTTTCATTCTCCTCACAACCAGCTGTTTCTCCTTCTTTCCCCTACCTCTTTCCCTCAAACTTGGATTCCTGGACATTTGGACTTTGTTTTTTTACAGTGAGAGTTTGAGGGTATGGTAGAGCCGATCTTACGCTGAGACTCAGGTGACCAGGATTTCATTGACTTCTTGGGCAAGTCAGGTGTCCTTTTAGGGCCTCAGTTTATTCAACTCTAAAGCAAGGAGCTTCCTAGATGACCCCTGCAGCCCAAATGTGCTCACCAGCTTCTGGATAAAACAGCATCAGAAGCTCAGACTTCTTGGGGTTGAATCCAGGACCTGCTGCTTCCTCCCAGTATGACTCTGTGCAGGTCCTTTCAACTTCTTGCAGAAGAATAGGGCATCTGCCTCAGGGTGGTGATAAATATTTGTTAAATAATCTGTATAGAATGTGTGGCAAGGTATCTAAGATGCTTTCAGGATGCATATGTTTGCTTTTATTGTTAAATGGAATCCTAACATTCTACTGTTGGAGTAAAAAAACAAAAACAAAAAACAACCCCCCCAAAAAAACAAAAACAAAAACAAAAAAACACCTTGGGTTTGTAGTCAGGAGACCTGGGTTCAGATTCTGGCTTCCTTCTTGACTTTCTGTGTGAACCAGTACAGTTTATTTCAAGCTATGAATATAAGTTATTGGAAAGTCCTTAGGGGTAAGAACCTTCTCTGTCTTCATCTTGCATCTACCCACCACCACTACCTACCCCGTGCCCCATGCCTAGAACAGTATCTTGCAACAGGCCCTCAGAAAATGTGTGTTAAATGAATGATTGAATATAAGGTACTAATCTGTGAGCAAGGGACTTGAGGCTCTGAATGGGAAAAGGACTCGCTGAAGGTGGGTGAGCTCACCCCTTGTTGTGGGGGCCTGTTCTGTGCACTGTGAAATGTTTAGCAGCATCCCTGGCTTTACTGACTACCTAGAAGTCAGTAGTAGACCCCCACAGGTGTGACAATAAATATCTCTGGACATTTCCAAATGTCCCCTGGAATGAAATCACCCAGCTAAGAACCACTGAGCTCACCAGAGGAAGAGCTAGACCTAGAAATCATCTTTCAACTCACAATCCATAGCATTTTCTAAAATGCCACATTGTTGTCCATTTCTCCCTTTACCTAAATATTTAACTTCAACCTATAGCTCATAAAATTAAGAGATTTTATATTGTTGAGCAATAAGTAGAGTATTTCCTCTTCCAGCCTATTTCAGAATTGATTGGGTATCCACATAAACCATGACTTACCTCTCTAGCCAAGGCTGGGGCTAGGGCAGAAGCAGGCAGGTGGCAGAGCCACTTGGATAGCCCATTATGGGGGGTGGATGGAGGCCCTGACTTCTAGAGACATCTAAAGCCTATAATAGGTTTGCTGGAAGATCTACCACATCTCTGCTTTAAGCAGATACAATCAGGCCCCTGTGGTGCCTGACAACAGGACTGTTTTGGGTCCCAGGTGGCTGCTGCACCCTCCTCTTTTCACTCCATATCCCCCACGCCCCACTGCCACTACCTATAGCTTCTGAGACTTCTTAGATGGCCCAGGGCACCTTAGCGTACTGTTTGAAAGTCACGGATTTAATCCAACCCCTGAAAGCTACCAATGAAAACCAAGACTCAGGAGGGTGAGTGCCTCAGAGCAGACACTAGAACTGGAAGTTGCACCTTAGCCATGCCATGCCCACACAGGCACACACCTCTCATCAGGTTGGAGAGCCACTGCTTCAGCTCTGGGCTTCCCTGCCCCCATTCCCCCCATTCTCCCCATTGTCAATTGCACAGATCAGTGAGGGGTGGAGGTGGTGATGAGGTAAGGGTCTACTGGAAGAATTGAGGCCCAGAGAGAAAAGTGGTAGTCCCCAAAGAATATGGGGGACAGTGCTCCTGGGACTGCCAGCAGATGCCCCAACTTCCCCAGATGTGCCCTTTCCTTCAGCCTCTGCCCCCATCCCTTCTAAGGAGCCTACTCTTGCTGTCATGGCAACCCAGGGATTAGGGCCAGCCTGAAAGCCCAGAGATGTGGGAGAGGGTTTAGAGAGGAGGCAGGTGGAAAAAGGAAATGAGGGAACGAACCAATGATAAGGAAACAGCTGGGTAGGGGGAGGCCAAGGCAGAGAAGAAGGTGAAGGGAAACGAAGGGAGAGAGAAACCTCACCCACTCTAAGAGAGAAAAGGAGGGAGGAAGGGGGAAGGAAAGAGAGAGAAACCTCAACTTTTATTTAAAATCAGAGAGCAGTTGTACGCCTGGAGTCGTTGCCATGGCAACGGCAAAGAAAAGGAGATAGCTTGTGAAGCCATGAAAACCCAATAGGGGTAAATGTTTAAAGCCAGGAACAAAAACCATTGAGAGATAATTAAGTAACAGGCTGCGGGTTCCAGACTCCTGCCCATTGTCAGGGGACTTGGCCTGAGATTCCAGTTTGTTCTCTCTCTCTCTCCTCCACCCTTTACTTGCCTTCACTCAAAGAAGCAGCTAGGGAGCATTGGGCCCTCCTCCAATCTTCTTCCCCTTAGCAGAGACTCTGCTTCTCACTCCAGTCCCAGCTCCCCACACCGAGGCTGGACAAGCTTTCTCTCCTGAACAGTTAGGAAAAATACAGTCTCTGTAGGGAAGGCAATAAAAAAGGCTTTGGTCAGCTAAACAGAAGAACTTTTGGACACTGAATGACTACATGGATAATTAGGTTGTGGATTTTCTTCCCTTGAATGATCTGCAGGGTAAGGGCTTCAGATGTCACTGACAGGCTGACCTCTGTGTTGACATTCACCCTCTGGGTCTCTGAAGTGCTGGAGTTTCTGGGTTCTTCCTCCAGAAGGGAAGGTATATTCTAGTCTGGGAGCTTTGCCGCGGCTGCTTAACTGGGTTTAATGCTACCTCTAATTCCTCTTTGAGTGCTTCTTAGGATTTTTCTAGCGGGCTTAAGCTTCCCAAGCCTCAAGATGGCCAAAAGCGAAGTTGATATTTTTGGGGTTAGGTATATGCTATAGAAAATCAAAAAACAAAAAATGCCAGAGTACCTTTTTATTTTTTAAATGGGTCTCATTCAGTTACCTCACTCTGACCCCAGACATCACAACAGGTGGCTGGCCCCTTGCCCTGTCTCCTCAGGGAAATCATCTTTTTAGTTCTGCCTCCCCTACCTTCAGATGCCTTCCAAGAGTATTAGAGAAGATTGTGCTGTTCTTTTCTTCCTCTCATCTCAAGCTGCAGCTTGGAACTGAAGGTCGAATAGCCAAGTCGCAGGAGTCCTGTTTTATATCTGCAGCTTTCCCTCCGCACTGTTACCAGCCATCTCCAGTCCATTCCTCCGGATACTCTAAACGTTATCCTTAGACTAAGCCAGACCATCATAGAGTGGCAAACTGAGACTGAATGGTTTTGGGCCCTCAAAGAATTGCTTTTACTGAGCAGAGTACTTGGCACTGTGCCACCAGCCCACACTGAGGAATGTTCTGAGGAGCAGCCCGATGAAACTCCATATTGTATTTATGGTAGGGATGTTGCCCAGGACATGGTCCAACACATCACAGTGTCCTTTTATGAGGATCCCCAGGAGAAAGTTCTGTAGTGGTACTTTTTCTAAGATACTGGTTAGTTTTTATTTTATTGGATACTGTAAATCATGTCACTAACTTTGATTTTTTTCTCTTTGCACTGGTTGCTTGGAAGCTCAAGGCTACCCTTGCAATTTATCTCTGATGAGATGTTCAGGAGCTTGTGGCATTTATTTAGTATATTATCTTTACTTCCACCCCAATTTACTTTTCCTGTCCTTATTCTCTTTCCCTGCCTGTCTAATCACCGCCATCCATACCCAAGGTCTAGTGTCTTCTCTAATTTTTGTTTATATCATTGACCAAATATCTCTGTGTATCTTCCCTCAAATCTTTTGTGGAACAGATAAATTAGTTGAATGAATTAAGATATATAAAAGCATAATGCATAGTGTCTGGCAAATAGTAAGCAAGCAGCTACTAAATGTCAGCTATTTTAAGTAACAAATAATACAAATTGTCTCTAATCTACCTTTTAAAGGTGCTATAAAGATCAGACTGGAGGCTGTGGGGAGCTACTTGAGTCTCCAAATTAAAGGCCATCTGCAAATAGTTAACTCCCAATGAGCCCCAGGAGAGGCCCCCCAACCCCACAAATTATATGCACAGCCACTGATTGTTTTAATTTTTTGACTTTGGAATGCATCCTGATGATGAGAATAATAATAGTAATCAGATTTGCCTTGCTTATTAGAATTGACTTGGAATGCTCTTTGAATTAGTTCTAATTCCCCGCTTACACCACGACTGACAACTGAAAAATTCTGAGTGGTGAAGGGAATCAGCATTCCTGGAATTAGGATTTTTCCATGGAAAATCTTTCCTGAGAAACCTGTGTGTGAGTATTTGAGAGCAGATGCTTTTTCATAGGATCAGTTATGTCTACTCAGATGAGAGACAGAGTGAGAGAGACCAACTAAGGTAACAGGGTAAGACTTAAGAAGAGGTTGACAAAATATGACCTGTTTGTGAGCCCTGCACAACCTGATCTTGATCAGATAAGTTGGCCCTGAGGCCTTTGTTTCTTTCTTGTTCATTCTTTTCCAACTAACCTTTCATTTGGTCCTGAGGGAAAAAGAAAACAACAGCAAGAACCCATTACACCTTTGTTTTGTTCATCCCTGCATTTATTGAGCACTATTTAAACGCGAGGCACTGCTTTAGGCCCGTGGATATGCAAAGAGAAGACAGTTCTCTTTAGTTCCTGAGGGTGGAATTTCAGTTCTTACTTTTTTCTCTATGTTGGAGAAACTGTTAGGTGGGTAACAGCCAAGATAATGGGTGTCTTTCTGAGCCCCTGTCATTTTTCTCCTTTCCCCCTTTCTCCTGCTCTTGCATTTCTCAAGGTCCCCTTCCCAGTAACTCTTCTTTCTCTTTTTCCCAAGGTCTTTTTCTCCGGCCCTCCCTCATTTTCTCTGTCACCTCTCCCTCTCTTTCAAGGTTCTTGTTTTCCTTTCACATTTTCCAAGTCTTTCTCTTTTTTTCTATTACAATAACTTTTTGAGAAAGAAAATAGCTTCATATTGGGGTTTTTTTTTTCTGTCTGATATCCTTAAAGGCTTTTTTTTTCTTGTTTTTTGTTTTTTAACTCTTACCCAATTAATTATAAGAGAAAACAAAACAAAACAAAAATCAACTCAGCCCTCCCAATTTCTTAGTTCTTTTGCTCAGAACACAAAAGATCCTTCAGATTTGGAGGGGAAGGAGGAAAACCAAGGGGGTAAAAGCAATTGCAGTTACAACTCTTCATCAGGGTTAAAAACCTGACAGAAAAGCTTTGTTTGAAGGGAATGTGAAGGGGGAGGAGGGGGGAACTGGCAACTAACAACTCTCAACCTCAAAAGGCAAATATCTTTGAGAGTTGAAGGAAATCTGGAGAGAGTGAGAATTCCCTCCAAATGAATCCAAAATGAATTCTGGAGGGAAATCATTTTAATTTTACCCTGGGTCAGGGGCAGGATGACTACAAAGAAGGCTTCAGGCCCAGGTGGGCCTGACCTTGAGGCTCCCAGAGAAGGAACGAGAAGCGAGCAGTAGGCAGAGTCCAGGTGCGATGGGAGAGCCGTGGGAACTGATGTACTGTGGCTGGTGGTGGCAAAGCTAGTGAAACCCTAGGAGAGACCTGTGGGCAGGCGAGAGGCCACATGGTTGTGCTGCCATGGAACTGGGATGAGAAGAGATGGGTGCCAGCCTGGGCGTGGGGTAGAGAAGGTATGTGTTATGTAGACAGAGAGGGGGGTGGCGGAACAAGGTTCCAACTGGTCATAACTTCTTTAGGATTTTGGGCAGAAAAGATTCGGAAATGTCCTTTGATTTGAGGAAGAGTGAAAACAGAGGGCAACATGGGGCATTGTTAAAGGGGTGCCAAAAATGTAACACCTAGAATGAGGAAGAAAACACAGAGCTGGCCACCTGGACAAGAGAACACTGGAATAAAGAGGCAGGGGCAAAGATGGGGCAGGAACCTGTCACTCATTAAGCTCCTGTAAATGCCTACCTTCCCAGGAGGCCATGCTGATTGTGGGGGATGGGCCAGCTTGAGACTTATTTGTGGCAAATGTTTAAAGCCAGGCTGCTGCTGCCCCAGCACCTGGTATCCAACCATCAATTGATGTGTGATGAGAGAATATGAACTGATTTTAATATTAGCCTGAACAAAACATAATTAGGAAGAGAATTGCTTCTGCTGTTCTGGCTGCTGCAGCAAAGAAGTTACATAAGGTTCATTTTGGTGACTTAGTAGCATCTTCCCCATTCCTATACCCATGTCTCTGGCTCGAACAAAAGAAATAGAAGCCTGGATCTTCCACCCCTGCCCTCTAGAAGTCCCAGAGACAGACCTGCTACCAGTGAGCAGATCTAAGACCCTCAGCCTGCGGACAGCGGGCAAGGGCACAAATTGAACAAGTCAGTACATAATGAACATGTAAGCAAAGGGGAAAAGAGGGAGAAGAAGGCAAGAGAGAGGAACAGCTAGAAGTAGGAAGGACTAAAGAGCCAAGGCATAGCATGGATCCTGTACTGGGGGAAAGGGAAGAAGAAGAATTACGGAGTTATCCCGAGATGACTGCAGAAGAACGCGTTGGATTTGGGGAGGAATTAATTCTGTGTATATCCTGTATTATTGTTACTGCAGCCTAAGATGGGCAAAGGCCAGGATATGGAACATTTTGGCAGAGACTCTTTGGATGGCTAGAAAGGGAGTCAGGGAGGGGATGATAGTAGGGGTGACTTCCTGGGGGTGAGGTTCCTGTGGAATGTTAAGGCCACAGACACATCTACGTGGCCCCCTTAAAGCAGGCTGCTCACTTAGGGAACTTCACTTGGGTGGAGGGGGGCAGGAGTGGAAACTGCAGGCCTAATTGCTAGGTCTCTCTCAGCTCTTCCAGGGAGCATGGGGCAGGAAATTCCTCAAATTCCAGGCTTGTAGGATCATTGCTGAGCTTAACCGCAGAGCAAGGGAGAGAGGCAGAGAGGGCTGCCTCCTCTCCATCTTTTTTCCCTTGCAGTTTTTCAAGCAGCAGCAAATTAGAAGCATTTAGAGGGGCTGATGGCAAAGAGAGAGGCTTCCAAAATAATAGTCCCTTGTAAAGAAAGTTCCAGGTCTGGGAATCCCAGAAAACTTGGCTCTTTAAAGTTGAAGTTGAAAACAGATTGCTGTGGACTGGGCCAGGGGCTTTTCCGGGAGTGATTCCCCCCGCCCCGCCCCCCAGCTTTGAGGAATAACTAATGCAAAGGGGCTTGCTCTAGGAGAACCTGAGCGAGGACTGTCTTGTTGGAATAAATGATGGCAAGCAGGGAGCATTTCAGATGGGTCTGCGGGTTACAGTGTTTCCTTATCCTCTAAGGGGGAAGCCATTCAGACCGCCTCCCGGAGCACTGGGAGGGGAAGTGCAGGTGCTATTCCACGTGTCACCCCCATGCGCCTTCAGCCGGACTGACCGCTTGTACCCTTCCTTTGTCCTCTGAAATCTGGACTGGCCTTCAGGATGCACTTTAAATGCCTCACTTTCAAGGTAGTCTTTTCTACACCCCACAAAATAGAACAAAACTTTCTTTCCTTCCAACTTCTAAAGCAAATTGCTTGAATTTCAGTATACATGTATTCTGTCTTAATCACAGTGAGCCGATTACCTCTGCCTCTCTCACCAGTCTGTGACACTCCTGGAGGAGAGGGAATGTATCCTGTTCATGTTTGTAATCTCCTTCTCTTAACCCCCCCACCCAGCACATAGCAGAGTGCCTGCCACCCAGTAAGTCCACACACACACAAAATGCTTGTTGAATGATTATTCTAGTTATTTCAATGTGGTTTGTCCACTTGGTGGGTCCCTGTAGTGAATGTTTAATTCGAAGTCTGGTTCCTCTTCCAGCTAACCACTGCTCCTTATACTGGCACTTAATATGTGCTCAGAGAATGCAAGCACTTTTTAAATATTATCTTCAGTAGAACATAATTATGTGTTGCTAAAAATTCATCATCATGCTTTCCCAAGCCAAAAGGAAATGGCTTTTGCATTATCTGTACCACTGTTCTTCCTCGATGGTGAAGATAACTGAGGTGTGAATGTTTTTGTCATAATTGATGATGGGACCACCTTAAAGGGCAGTTGGATTTATTGAGTTGGAGGAAGAAGCAGCAGTGGCCTCTGTAATTCTTCTCAGTTGTGAGCATCCTGGGATTTGCACAGAGCACATACTGTTGGTGGTTCCACCCTCAGCAGCAACCTAAAAATGTCTAGTGTGGGTTGTAATCAAGGAAGTAGCTCCACCAAAACCTCAAAAAGTCACAGTAAAAAAAAAATGCTATATCCCAAACTTAATCCTAGGATTCTTAAATTCTTTCTTGGGATGAGATTATAAAATCTTTTCTGTTCTTCTTTAAATCTGTGTGTCCCCTTTTGTTATCTGGACTCCTTTCTGGGTTACCAGTCACAGGTCTTTTATTGTACTTTAATGCAGATTCCCCACAAAAAAACCCCAGAATTCAGCTGGTCATATAATGTCAAAATGACTCCTGTTCGCCTCTTTCAGTCAGCTGTGCGGGGCATTACTGCCATCCCGGTTTCCTCCCTGACTATGAAATGAGCTGTGTGACTTTGCTTGATCTCTGGGCCTCAGTCTCCCTTAACATGAAGAAGTTGTGCTAAGTAAAAGCAGAGGCTCATTTCAGCTGTAGCCTTTTGTATTTATATATAAAATCAGTATGTTTTTAACATTCTTTCCTTACCTGGAAGACTGAGGGGGCCCCAGAGGTTGTGTGGATGTGGCAGCTGTTGTGGGCTTTATGAGAAGAGTTTTACTTAGTCCCTTAGGTTCAATTGTATGGTTTAATTACAAGAGGTAAATTATACTTACCAGACGATATATATAACTGCGGATAAATATAATGCAACCTAAGGCGTTAAATGCTGAAGGAACAGGAAATAATATTGGGTGTGGTTATAGATGTTGCCAGTTTGGCCAGACTTCCTTAAAGGGATAAGTCTGGAGCAGGGCCTAGAAGGAGGGATCATGTCGTGGATTGCAAGGGGAGAAATAAATCCACTTCAGGTGTGTGGCTGGGTACAGTTGGGGATTGGGGCTCGGTGGGCAGCCATTTAATAAAGCCTTATATACGTGGCTTCTCAGTAGACAGCTATTGTGGGTTCTTAAAAAATGGGTCAACAGAATGAAGCTTGAGAGACTATATTCAGATTTCTGGGCATGTGAAATTAGAAAAAGCAAAAAGCAAGGAGGATGCTGAAGGGGACATTATCATCCAAATGAGACTGGTGGGATATGACCAGTGTGGAAAATATTATAAACACCTGGAGGAAGGGAGTCCCAGAATTAGATGTATTCACTCATTTAACTCATGCTAAATATTTATTATGGAGAGGAGAGAGTAGGCATCTGTTCTGGAAGGAACTTAGAGGTGATCTCTTCCACGAAACCGAGGGGCAGATAAGGGGTGAGACCTGCCCAGTGCCTCACAGCTGGTTCTGACCAACTGATTCCAGATTCCCATTCTACTGCTCTTTCCACTACAGCAAAGCACTACCCTATTCCTTATCCTCAGGTCCTCTATTAAATTTGCATTTAGTGGCTGAGGGGCTCCCCTACCTATAGAGTAACCTAACACACCCCAGGATCTCTACTATAGATGTGCTGCTCACTACAGGCAAAAGTCAGGACTTGCCTGATCCTTTGCCAGCTCCCCAAATCCCAGGCCTGAGATTTATGCTCCCCACAATACCTCTTGCACAGATTGCACAATAACTTAATTGGGAGGGAAAGGGTCCAAGTGTTCAGGCAGGTGCTGCTGCACTAGGCTCCCCTGTCTCGCATCTGTGTCTGTATTCCTTTGAACAGTGTAAGGGCATATGCGGGCCTTCCACTGGAGTGCTAGGTCTTCTTTCCAGCTTGCTGCTTTTCCCATGGACTCTTATCTGCATATGCCCATGCAAGTGAGAAAAAACCTAGGATTTGCTCAAGGAGGAACCAAGAGCAACCACCCTACAAAATGAATGGGTCCACAGGTGTCTTGTGAAGTTAGTTCTTTTTGGAGCCCTATATGTAGCCCCTACACTCTTCTCTTCACATGTTGGCCTTCAGCCATGAAGTGGGCCAAATAAATGCAAAGCCACAAGGCTGTGCCTTTCTTTTTTGGCCTTGACAAGGGCAAAAAAGTGCAAGTTGTGACCCTAGGTGATCATTTCACACCCTGTTGTCCTTTGTGAGTGGTAGGGAGTGGCGGGAGCAAGCTGGCTTGTGCTTTATCATCCTGTCTCCGAAAAACCTCCATCACCCTCTTATTTATGATGACGCCTCCAGAGTTTTAGACAGTCAATAGTATGTTTTCATTTCAGTTTCAATCTGGAAGCATTTATTGAGTGCCAGGCATTGTTAAGTACTGAGGAAATAGAGATGATACAGTACGGTTATTTGCCTTCCAGGAGCACACAGTTAAGTAAATTTTTATTTAAGACAAGAGCACCCATCTCAGACATGGCAAAGTGACTGACTGCAGGGAAAGGTGTTTGAGGATAGAGGACAAGGGGCCTAATTACAGAAATCCCCTGCCCACCAGGCCAGCCAGCGATTCTCCTTTCTCTGGTTGGAAGGCGGCCTGGGGGAGGATGGAAAGAACGCAGGAGGAAGAGTTAGCAGACAGATGTCTTCTCCCAGCATCACCATTAACGCTCTGTACGAGTATGCATCAATGAACTGCTCTGGCATTCAGTGTTCTGACTCTAAATTGTGTCATTAAATAGTTTTTTAGTTCTCTTTCATCTTTAAGATGGAATCACTTTAGGAAGACTTTCTGGAAGAACTGTTTAAAGCAGTGGTTCTCAACCTGTGGGTCGCCACTCCTTTGGGGGTTGCACGACCCTTTCACAGGGGTCGCCTAAGACCATCGGAAAACACATGTCAGATATTTACATGACGATTCATAACAGTAGCAAAATGACAGTTATGAAGTAGCAACGAAAATAATTTATGGGGGTCACCACAACATGAGGAACTGTATTAAAGGGTCACAGCATTAGGAGGGTTGAGAACCACTGGTTTAAATGATAGGAAGGAAACATTAAGTTATTATGTTGGGAAGAGCATCCCTGTTGTGGGAAAAAAAGAGGTGGGAAGGAGAGAATGGAGACAAGGGGTTTTGAACAGATACTGTGAGTGGGTAGTGCAGGAATTGGTCAACAGGAAAGATGGGTGCGGGAAGGCCTTTGGGCCCAGTGTAGATATCATACCGAAAGCATAATGGTTTATAGAGGGGAACTGAAGGCAAGTATCCCCCCACAGCTTGGCAGGATTGCCTAACCTCAGAATTAAAGGCAGCTCACCACCAGCTGCATTTTTAGAAGGAGAGAGGGTGGTGTGGCAAAACCAAGTCAGTAATTCCTCAAATATTGGAACTGTTTGTCCCAAGTTAAGGGAACCAGACTAAAAGAAGCCTCCCTTTAGATTCTTTCAGCAACAGCTGTGGGCAGCTCAGGTGTGGCTGGCAGAAACCCTGTCCCCAAGGTGACCCATGGTACCTCCTACACAGAATTTATTCTCCTCTGTGTGGAGAAAGCATCTCCAAGTTTCTTCTTCCTGGCCCTGATTCCACAAGCTATTCACTGTCACTGGGTCTCATATCTGGAACTAGCTACTGGTGGACTTGGAATGCAGCTGGGCACTTGGAATGAGAAAGTCAGAAGTGTCCCCCCCCATTCTCTCCTCCTGCCAGGAAAGGGGTGGAATGTATACAAATGCCTCAAAGTATACATTTCCTTCAGTGTGGCTGAGGCACTGAGTGGGGAAGAGGAAGAGGATGGGAAGAAGAGGATCAGAACTGAAATGGAGGGAGGGAACACAGAAAAGGGGAAAGAGAAAAATCAGGGGAACCAAGAAACAGGAGGTAGAAAATAAAGAAAGAGGTGGAGCAAAAGAACACGAGAAGCGAGGAAGTAAAGATTCTAAGGCAAGGGACAGGGCTAAGGGTGCCACAGGGAGAAGGACAGGTGGCCCAAAGCAAGCAGCTGAAATGGGAAACAACGAGAGAGGCTGGAGAGGATCACAGCAAAGGGGACCTTGGGTACCAGGAGGAGGGAAAGGCCGGGGGGACATAGCTAGATAAAGGAGGGAGGAAGAGAGAGGATAAACAGTGATATGAGATGGGGGAGATAGAGCCAGGAGTGGGGTACACAGGAGAAAAAGGAGAGAGCAAGGCAACAGGCAAGGCCAAAAGTGCGAGGACTGGGAAAAGGAAAGGGAGCATAGGAGGTAGAGAGGAGAGGGCAAGCAGGCAGGGAGCCACGGAAGACGCACGCATGGCTGGTTTAATGAGCCACTCTCCTCTCCCACTCCCCAGGAGAGCGCAGCAGCTAATTATGCCTCCATCCTCCCAGGCAGGAGGAGGTCAGGAGGTCTGAAGAAATGCCCTCCCCAAGCAGAACAGCAGTGGGCACAGGGCTAGAGGAAGGCAGGAGTGCTGAGCTGGCAGAATGGCAGAGCCCCTGCCATGGATCAGCCAGGGCTTCCTCGCACTGGTGGCCAGCACACTGCCAGCCTGGAGTAGGGTGGTGGGAGGGGACACTCCTATTTTGCTTGGCACTCTGGCACTGCTCTCCTTTTGGGGAGGTCATGGGAGAGCCAAGGGCCTGGAGAGAAGGGGGCAGTAGAGAGTTTCCCCCTCCTGTACCTCCGTAAGGCCTTTTTCCAGGCCCAGTATCACTGGCTGGTACTCATGTTTCACCTCTGAATCTCAGAGGCACAGAAAGTGAACCAGGAGGAGCAGATGAAGGTTCCTCCCCTGCTCCTGTCTGCTAGATAACATAGAAACTGACTTTAATATACCAACACGCTGGACTTACTTATCTGGGCTCAGCAACTAACTGACTGAATTCTCAGGTGCCATGGTGGACAGAAGGGTGAATGGGAGGCCAGCGCTGTCCCGTGAGCAGTTTATAACCTAATGGGGACTTCTGAGAGATGGGGGTCAGTTTACTTCGAGGATCTGATGGAGTGAGACACTGTGCAGAGGTGGAAAGAGCATGGCTGTTGAAGTCAGACATGCTTGATTACAATCCCAGCTATATCGCTTATTAGATGTCAGGCAGATTTCCAGGCATCAGTTTCCTTATGAACTAAACCCGTGCCAGGCACCCTTGTAAGTGATGTTAATGCATTTGATCCTCACAATGATCCCATGAGATTGGCATTTTATCCCCATTTTACAGAAGAGGAATCTGTGGCACAGAGAAGTTAAGTAACTTGTCCAAAGTCTGATAGCTAAGACATGACAGATGCAGACAGTCTGGCCTGGAGGCCGTGCTGCTAGCTGCCATGCTCCCAGACCTTTCTCTTAAATGGATAACATAATTGAGCACAGGTGAGAGGATTAGCTCAACTGGAAGTACTTGGTTGGCACTTAGTAAGTCAGTCCTCAGTATGTCTCTCATCTCAGAGCAGGGCAGTAGATGCTAAAAGGTCATGTGGGTGCACTGGGAAGCTTGACCGTTATGGAGAGTTAATAAGCATTCAGTCTTAGGAATGGGGCAGGGGTACCCCGGGGAAGGAATGGTAATCTGGAGACCACCTCACAAAGGAACAACATTCCTGTCTCCACACTGCATCCCCGTGCTGCTTTTACTAATGCTATTTCTCCTTACTCTCCCACACAACCCCTTCCCCACCACTCCATCCTCAACTACAGCCAAGTCCCTAATATAAGGCCTGCTTGCGCTTGCCTTTGAGCTGGAGCACGCCACTGTCACTAGCTGGAATGCTCTTTCTCACTCCATGACCAGCCCTTGACCTACACCTCCTCCAGACCCAACCTCAGCCCTCCTGTGGGAACTATTATGGGATTTGCTTTGTTTACTGCTCAGGGTCTTTTCTGTGCCTGGGTCCTCAGGGTGTATTGTTGCGTGGTCATTTGCACTACTTGACTTAATACTTGAACAAAACCTCCCTAATGTTGGGGAATGTATAGGTGTGTCCCATCCGGAATGGCTAGCCATGGGTTAATGCAACTTAAATGAAATTTAAAGAGAATTTGGGCTGTTTCTTTTCTCTTTACTTGTTCCCAAAGGTGGGTGCAAATCCAACGTTTCATTGTGGCAACTGGCTTTTCCAAGGATCTCTAGAGCGTTCATTCATCCCAATTGCTGATGATGTGCCAGGCCTTAAGCCAGGCACAGGGGACCCAGTGAACAAGACAGTTTCCGTTGCTGGGAGTGGAAAACACAGGAGGCGTTTTCCTCCTGATAAGCCATGGGACACTTTGGCATCCTAGGGGTTTGCTCAATGCTTTTTGTTTGTTTATTTTCCTTCCTCTTTTTCTAAGTAACAGATATATAGCACTTCTCAGTTCACTAAACATTCTACACTCTCTTTAATTTTCACTACAGTCCTGTGAAGTAGGTATTATTATCTCCGTTTTATAGGTAGACAAACTGATACTGAGAGAAGATAACCCCTGCTCTGGAGCTTGGTAGACCCAGGTAAAGTCAGGCAGGTAGAGCCAGGATGCAGATCTTGCTTTTTCTCCAGGTATTATTACTACATGTTCCATTGCACTGTTGGGTAAAAATTACCCTACCCAGAGGCTTCATTTCTCTTTTAGTTGGAATAAATGACCTTTATCTCTGTGGTCATCTGCTCAAACCTTTATTAAGCACATAATTGTGTCTGGCTCAGTGTGGATGAAATATGAAGAGATACGTATGGCCCGGGTCCTGTCCCCTGGGGGCTGTAGTTTAAGCCAAGGCTTAAACTACATGGATAAGCCTGTGCAGGGCATGTAGGTAGCAGAATGAAAACAATAACCTAACGTGAATCGACAGCCAAGTATTTATTTACAAGACTGTGCAAGGCAAGGATAAGTGCGTTTTAGGGGTGGGACAGAATAAACAACTTTTGCCAAGCTGCCTGGGCAGATCTCCACAGTGCCAGACTGTAGGAGTATATTTTCATACCCATCCTAATTCTCTCTCCTCTTGCTATAACAAAAGCCTCTGTGTGTGTGTGTGTGTGTGTGTGTGTGTGTGCGTGTGCAGGTGTATACCTCTTTAGGCTGCCACTGCACATTTGGGTTGGTTATAAGGCAAGTAAATTGTTATGGGAATCCTATATTTAGATAATGATGGGGAAACATTTAGCCCTCTTGTATAGCAATATAGTAAAGTTTACTCTCCTCCAATATACATCAAGTTTATATCTTAACACTGAGCTTTTATGAGATGAAATGAGCACCTGTAATATAGGGGAGAGAGAGAGAGAGAGAGAGAGAGACAGAGAGAGAGAGCAACTCTGAAATCAGAGAGAAATGTGTTAATCTTAGACCTGTTAATATTTAGTCACACTCATGGCATTGAGCAATTTATCTGAGCTTGCCAAGCCTCAGTTGCCTCTTATACTGGGAAGATTACAGTAGACTCTCAGTTTACTCGCACCCATGGGGATTGGTAAATACCAGATAAATGTAGTTTCTGGTTGCTTGAGAGTTACTATTAAAAATAGTATTAACTAATACTGTACCCCATACTTTAACATACCATACCATAAACTCTGTGTTACCTTGATATAAATATTAAAATACAGTAATTAAAAGCAAATTAAGACAAATAAAGACAAACTTAATGTAACAGTGTTATTATAAAAACAGTTTTGTGAATGTAACATACAATTTTGTTAAGTGACAGTCAATAAACTTTTCAACTTAATGAACTTCACTAACATAACTTTTTTAACTTCAAGTAATTTAGAAAAAAACATACATGACTAAAACTGTTACAGTAGGGGTAAAGACTTAACTGGGTAGACATCGCATTAGGAGACATGGGTGTGCATGGTTTTGGATGTACATCAGCAGATGATGCTGTACTAGCAAACTTGCAGGCAGCTTTCTCGACAAATGAACAAATTTCAGCTTGCTTTGAGGCTCTGTGCCTCTCATGCAGTCAGATTTTGCATAATGTGCAATACATAACATGCTGAAATTTTATTTTAATTTTTATTTAAAGTATTATTCCATTTTTTTTTTTTTGCTGGTTGCTTGAGAGTGCTAGTTGCTTGAGTTCTGGTTAATAGAGAGTCTACTTGCAGGGCTGTAGAGAGAATTAAGTGAGATTCTATAACCTGATGGCAGTGTATTTTTGTTAAATTTTTAATTTTGTATTTTTAGTAAGTAATGCACATGATACAAAATTCCAAAAATGCAAAAGGGTAAACAGTGAAATCTCTCTTACATACATACATTGTTATCTTCTAGTCACAATTTCTCCTCTTTATAGGAATTTTGGTTCTCACAAAATCTCTGTAGTAGGCAGGACAGGGTTTAAAATCCCTATTTTTAGGATTGGAAACTGAATCCCAGAGAGATTAAACAATTTACCTAAGGTAACCTAGATGAAAATGGTAAAATTAGAACCCAGATCCCTCTAATAGTAACCCAGCTTGTTGTATTCCACACGTTCCTCTAGAAGGCATGGTCAGAGATACACCCCAAATTACTGAATTTTGTGATTTGGGGGCCATATGCTGTTTCAAAAATCTTATGAAAGCTGTTGATCGCCCACCACTACCTCATGCCGTTCAGACTCACATACAATTTTATGTGGTTTTTCTGCCACTAGATGCCCACACTGTCCCACTGCCTTCTTTATATCTTCAGTGGTTTTTGCTCTGAGGGACTTGTCTGGAGAGCAGTGGCACATGACCAGTGATGTGCAAATAGAGCCTGATCCCCAAGAAGCCCAGGGTTCCTGAGTCATAAGATCAGGATTCTACTCCTGGCCATGGCGTGTCTTAGCTTTGTGACCTTGGACAAGCACCTAAATTTTCTGAGCTTCACTTTCCTCATCTATTAAATGGGATTGGTATTCTATGTCCCCAATGAGTTATCTGTTAACACTTATAAAATCATTTTGCAAACTGCAAAATTATAAAACAAATCTAGGATAGTATTTCTTCCTGCAAAGCCTGGAGGGAGTAAGGAAACCAGAAAGTAGACTCATACTTACGATTTCATTCAGTGACTTGGAGAATGCCCATCCTGCTTGGTGGAGGTTATCCAGTCATGAGCCCTCTCTGAATTTGGTACCCAGAATCAGGGTCCTCAATAATAGATGTGAATGTTGGCTCATGTAGCATTGAGCATCGCATCAAATCTCAGCTCCATCTGCTTGTCCTGGTCCAAAGTGAGTGACAATTCCATTATTAAGGTATGTCTCATTAAGACATCTGTAAGATGAAGCTAGCAAATAGCCTGGTAGAAATAGGGCTGCTGCCTGGGAAAAGTTCCCTCTCCCATCCCCCACTCATGAATGATTATGGGAGGTTTTATTCCCCCCAACAAAAGTGTTAATTAGACATCATTCTGAACAGGGATATTACACAAATGAATTAAACTCAAACCAATCAACAAGCCAGCTCTGTGCTTCAGGTCCCCTGAACAAAAAAGGAATTGAAGGCAGTAATGGGAAACAAATGGTAGGATGTCTTCCCTAATATAGAATAATAAGTAGGAAGATTCCCTTCAGTTCTAGAATCTTTTCTTTGATGGCAGATACCTTTGTCTTGCCTGCTTTGCCTTCTCCTTTCTCTTTGTTCCCTTTTTTTCTTCCCTGTAACACACACACACACACACACACACTCTCTCTCTCTCTCTCTCTCTCTCTCTCTCTCACTCCTGTCCATGAGGCTTGGAGAGTTAGGATTCCATTCTTGTTACACAGGCTGGCCTGGAGAGTCTGGCGGACTTTGGTACTTCCTCAGTATCCTGGTCTTTAAGCTTGGGGCTAAGGTGGGGAAGGAAAGAAACTACGCCTAGTCAGAAGACCCCAATTGTAATCTTTTCTGTCACTCATCACCTTTCACTGTGAATAAGTTAGTGACTCTTTTAAAGCCATTAGTTTTTTTTATCAGAAAATGGGGTATATAATACTTGAGTCCCATAAGTATGCAGTAGGTACTCAATAAAATTTGGTTGAATCTAATGGCTGGGTGACATCTGGAAGCACTTGGTGGCTTGGCAGTGAATTCCTGGCACTTATCGCCCCCTGTGGACATAATGGAAAGAACCGAGGGAAAAGAGTCACATTTTGAGGCTCCCAGGAGCCTGAAAAATCTTTTTAAAGCATACAAATGAGAATAAGATAGGGCAGAACTAGGTATTAGTTCTTGGTGTGTGATGGGAGCTGAGGGACTGGGGTCTACTGGGGAGACAAGAGCAGGATGGAGAAGTGGGGGTGGGCAGGGATTGTTTTTGCCATGGGGAAGATGCGTGCACAGAAGCCTGGAGGTGCTTCAGAGGATGAGGTGAGGCAGCGTCTGTGTGGCTGAAGCAGCAAGTGTGAACTGGACCGGAGACCAGGAGCAGAAAGATGAGATTGGTGCAGGTAGGGGGCTCATTGTGAGGGCAGGACGGCTCTCCCCTAGCACCTCTGTGCTTCAGTGAATGTATGAAGTTGGATTTGACATGATAGGCTGTAAGGAAATTGGGAGCCCATCCCGTTGTCTCTGGAATTAGTAGTCAGAAGGGTACTGGAGGCAGAAATTAAAAATTATTTTCTTTAGCAACGGGATACAGAGTGTAAAATGTGGAAAGGGGAGTCATTCCCAACACATCTGAGAGAAAAATGAGCTCTGGATATGCTTCTTTAATTCCAGGCTGTCCTACAAGTGAAAACCCATCCTCCACAAAGCACCCTATGACTAGTTGTCCCCAGTCTCTTTATAAATCCTCTCCAAGCTAGGATAGAGGACCCCTGCTCCCTCTTGAGAGTACCTCTACCACTACTCCTGTGGTGCCTCTTTATGAAAAACATGAGTGGCCACCTTCCCTTTCACAGAGAACCTCACAGTTCTGGGCCAAATGATGAGTTTTGGGTGTTGTTACTCCATAGTCCCTTCTCTTCCTACTTTGCAGGTCACTTTATTGCTCATCCTCATCATCACCCTGATCTGAAAGTTGTTTGAGCCTTGTCTTCAAGCCTATTGCTGCAGTCCATTTTCTCTTTTGGCCCTTGACAAATGCTCTCTAGGTGCCGTGAAGCTAACATTTCAGAAATAGTAGACTATGACATTTTTCTTCATCCTTCTCTTGTATTGTAGGTGCCTCAGTTTCCTGTAGGTTGCCCTTTCATAATTTCTAATCTGTTTTATATTCAAGTACTTGGCATGTTCCATATCCCTGAAGCCCAAGATAGGATCCTGAGCATTGTCCCAAATAAAAGGGAGCTATGCAATCTCTGTTATCTCGTTACCTGGACATTTTACCTGGTGGTGTGTGTGCATGAATGTGAAAGCCATTGGTACATGATGTTATACTAGCCACCGGTATGTGATGTTATGTTCCTCTCTGTGCTTTCTTAAGAAGAGTGTGTATATTAGGAGTCAGGAGATGTGGGTTCAAGTTCATAGTCCCATCTTCCTAACTGTAAGACCTTAGGGAAGTCACCGAACTTCTCTGAGATTGAGCTTCCCAGGGTTAAGTTTTTGTGGTTAAAAATGTAAAATGAATATGGAAATTATTTTTGAATTATAAAGCTGTTCATCAAATGTATAGTATTATTATTTTTTACTAATTCTATGTTAGTCCTGTGTCATTTACCCCATCGCTGAGGGGTAGGAAGCACTTATGGATGATCCACAAGTTGGGTAGCTAGAGTAGACATATGTTTAAATAATGCAGGGCTATCCAGTTATTACTGGAAATCACACATTTGTTTCTCATCCCACCAGATATAAATGAATATTCCTTTTTCATTGAAGAAATTGAAGCATGCTAGGGAAATCCAACATTTAGATTCTCTCTACTCTGTATTTTCTACCTAAAATTTATGTTGAACTGTGAGTTTGTGTTTGTATTTATTTTTGCCATGGTTTTCTGTTGCTTGATTCCTGACTCCCACCTCTTTTGGTACATATTGTATCTTGGAATCTGGTGACTGAAATAAGAACTGATAGGAGCCAACCTTCCTGCTTCCTGGTTGGGTAGCCTGTTCTGGCGTCCCCTCCCTGCAACCTCTTGTAAGGGATCAATTACTTACCATCCATCAGTTTCTTTTTTCTTTTGGAAGGAAAACCTTCCAAAGAGCCACCTGGGGACGGGGGTCCTGGGCAGAGAGTGTCACCACGGAAGGAAAGTCCAGATGTTATGTGCTGGTGTACACTTGCAGCTGTACTCGTGGATACTGACAGCAAGGACTGCAGAGCCCTGCTCCTGTCTCTGGCATCTTCCATCCATCAGTTGTGGGGCGGGAAGGTTATCAGGAGGGAGACAAGTAGAACCTGAACTTCACACTAGGAGGATAGATACAAGGAAGGAGGAAAATCAGGGGTGGGGGGAGAATTAATATGTAGTGAGTACTCTACACTAGACAGTCTGCTAGATATCTGACTTACTGTTGAGCCATTTAATTTAATTCTCATGAAGTCCGTTAAATAAGCATTACTAACCCTATTTCCTGGGTGAGGTGTTCAGGCCCAGATAGGTGATGGTGGAGTTGGGATTCAAACCAAGACCCGTCTGACCTCAAGGTCCTAGCTGTTTTTACCTGTCCACACTCTCTCAGAACCTCAGAGAACCATTCTGATGAAGGAGACAGGCCAGGTGCCGCTCGATGGAAACTGAGTGGCTAATAACAGCAACTGCACATTCGGATGCCTTTAGCCACAGTCTACATCCTAATAGCAGTACTGCCAAAAATCAGGGAGAAACATCCCTTTTGCCCCTTAAAAAGACATTTTACTACCCCTAAAGCCCCAGAAATCTACTAAGTCCTATAGAATTACACAGAGCAAGGGATAGCTGTTTCCAGGGGTAGATTTACATAGACAGAATGTGCAGTCAGCTCACAGTTCTCAACAATTTTAAGAGAACCAAGATCTGGAGAGTTATTTCCCTAAAACCAACAATTAAAACCAAGGGGTACTGGGATAGCCCCAAAGTATTATGGTTTGTTCTTTGATGAAGGAGGAAATTTGGGTCTTGGCATTGTAGGACTACAATAACAGTAACATAGACTACAATGCAAATGGCATCTCCTGGAGTACAGAATCAGAGAATACAATTTCAAATTCTTAATTATTTATTTATTAATCATTGTTTCAGACTTATTTTCTGGTTTGATTAATTGAGAAGGAATCTGTGATAAACTTGTAGTGCTGAGTATGCTTATTGGCTGGAGGTGTTTGGGGCAGTGGTGGACAGTTAAGGTGTTTTAGGGAGCCATGCTGAGATGGAAAATGCACGGCTTCTTTACAGAGCAGGGCATGATGGGACATGCTTCATGCTCAGATAACAGAAGGCAATTTGTTGGGTAACCTGTATTCACAAAAGGTGAAGGGGTGTATTAGTTTGCTAGGGCTGCCATAACAAAATATTAATACCATAGACTTGGATGGCTTAAACAACAGAAAATAACTTTCTCATAGTTTTGGAGGCTGAACATCCAAGATCAAAGTGTCAGTAGGGTTGGTTTCTTTGCTTGGCTTGTAGATGGTTGTCTTCTCTTTGTGCCCTCACATGGCCTTTCCTCTGGGCACACCCCTGGCATCTCTTTGGCATGTCCAAATTTCTTCTTCTCTTAGGGACACCGGTCAGATTGTATCAGAATCCACCCTAATGGCCTCACTTTAACTTAATTATCTCTTTAAAGGTTCTATGTCCAAATATAGTCACATTCTGAGGTACTGGAGTTAGGGCTTCAACATATGAAATTTGGGGATGGGTTATACAATTCAGACCCTAATAAGGGGTACAGAAAATGAGAACAATCAGAGAGGGCTCCTGGACCTCTCCAGGCCTAATCAGGACCTGCAGGAAGGAGAATACGATGGTTCATGGAGCAAAGGATGGTGTTGAATTCTCCCAGACGAGACACAGCCCATGCGAGAGAAGTGGCTTCAGAGAGGCAACTGTCCCACTGACACAGAAGCCTGCTTTGACCTTGGTTAGCCTGTGGGGCTGATGTCCTCCATGTCAAGTGAGGGGATTGGGCAAGATGATGTTGAGGTCTCCTGATGGCTTTCAGATGCTGTGCTCGAAGGCTTGAAGGGTAGAAAGGTAGAGAAAGCAATTTGGGGTGGAGAGCAGGCTGGCTGGAGAAAATAGACTGGGGAAGAAGCCCCATGAAGGCTGTTAAATAAGAGTGAGGATGCTGGGGGTGAGGGCTGTGAGGGCCAGGGGTCTGGGCGGCATGGCTTTGACCTTCTGTGTGTCTGAAGGGCTTTGGGAGAGATCTGCAGTGGACCTCTGTGAGCTTTGGACTTCGATGGGGCCTATGCTAGGTATAGGCTCAGTTCAGCCCTTGAGGGTTGGCTTTCCTATGATAGAGAAATCCCAGGGGATTTCTGATACCATGATGCCATGATGCCCACTGATGCCAGGTGACCCCATGATGCTATGGGACTCACTGATACCTTGCAGCAACAAGTTCAGATCGGGAGTCCTGGACAAGTGGGTTCAAATCCTGGTGCTGCCACTGACTAGCCTTGAACCTTTGACAAGTTCCTTCACCTCTTTATGCTTCTGTTTCTCTATTTGTGAAAGGGGTTACTCATATCTACTTATCAGGGTGTTGTGAGCCTTAAGTGAATTGATACTTATAAAGTACCAGAATGCCTGACTCACTTGTACACTGTATGAATATTATTTGAAATTCTTAACTGTCAAGCCCCTCTTTCCTTCCAAACACTATTTGCCACTCTCCCCCTCCCAGAAGCGTTTCTAACTAAGCTCATAGGACTGTAGTTGCTCCTATACGCTGAACCTGAGCATTTGTGGCCTGACTTCGGGTTCCCGAGTAGCTGTTGGATTGTTGTCCTAAGTGTCCTAGAAACATGGTCTCCAGAGCAAGGGCCTAGCTCCTCCTTTTCCCACATCTCTCCTCAGGCCCAGAGCAGATTCCTGCCCACAGAGCATGGGATGAGCCTTGGGGGACTGACTGACTGACTCCCTGTGACTCATTCCTGTTTGCTCACCAGGAATCAGTCCCAGGCTCTGGGTCGGCTAGACACTGGGTTGGACCAGTATGCCAGCTGCTGTGTGGCTCTGGTTGAGTGAGGGTCTGGCTATGTGCCCGTAAACCTTGCTGCGAGGCAGCCCTCAGGCGTGCTGCCCATCTGCTTGGCTGACAGGAGAGGGAGGCCAGCTATTTCTTCTTTAGGCAGGTGATGATGCCTGAGGGATAGAGGTCTTTACAGAGACAGCATGGGTTCTTCCCATGTGTTCTTTCCAAGCTGAGTCTTGTGCATCCATCCATTTAGTCATTAATTCAACAAATATTTACTGGGTCTCTACTCTGTGCCAGGCATTGTTCTAGGCCCTGGTGATCAGCGGAGATGAGGTAAATGAGGCTCTGCTCTGGTGTAGCCAGAGGGAGCTGGTTAGTGGTGGTGGGAGTGGGTAGAGGACACTAAGTAAATTAACAAGAACACATCAACTAGGAAAAAGTGTTATGAGGCTGAAAATAACACAGGGTGACACAGAAAAGACTGACATCTAGTTCCCTTAAAAGTTTCTCCTTCTAAGAAATGCTTCTTGGTGTATAATAAAAGAAACTGCTTTCAGCCCTCAGACATTTCACAAAATAGAGACTGAACACAAACAGGGTATGAGGCAGGCTGACCAGACATACGGTCTGATTTCAAATAGTGCAAATGTTCAGCCTGCCGCCACCTTGCATTTAGTTCATTGAGACTAGGCTGACCGTTGTACCATTCGCAATGGGACAGTACCATTTTTTTTCAGTTCCATTTAAAACAGTACGTCTGGTCAGCCTAGTCAGAGGGGAAGGGAAAATTCTGTGTCATGTGGAGAAAAAGTAGATAGCAGCCCCTTAAGGGACTATGTTTTGTTCCCTGCTATAACTTCAGCATCTAGAATAGGGTACATAGTAGCATCTAGAATAGTGATTGGCTCCAGAAGGCTGAGCAGTTATACGATGATGAATGGATGTGCACATTACAGAGAGGCAAAGCTCCATAGACTATGAAGAAGCATTCCTTAATAGCCAGAGCTGTCCAGCAAATAAAAAAGGCTGCTTCATGAGGCAGTAAGCCCCACTTCCCAGCAGGGTTCAGAAAGAGCCTGGATGACCACATGCTGTGTATGCTGGACCTGGGACTTCTGATTGAGAGGGAAGTTGGACAAGGTGACCTCCGTTGTCCCTTCCAACACTGAAGGTCTGCCATTCTGTCACCACCTCTCCCCAGGCCCAGCCAGCCTGGCCTTGCATCATAAAATGCCTTGATTTTGCTGACAGTGCCTGTGTCTTGCTTGCTGTAGAACTATCCACAAAGAGGAGCCCTGACCGCTCTGAACTGGAAGGGAAAATCACTTGGAAAGAGACTTCCCTTTCCTGGCCCTGCCGCTTCGTTCCTGTTTTATTTTTCTGTATCAGATTGCCAACAGTAAAATTGCTGGATGCATGGCAGGTGCTGTTTGCTTCGTTTATGGCCCCTCGTTCCCACTAGTTGGCCAGTGGAGAGAACAATTACTGGCAGGCAGGAGGACATGAGAACAAGGGCTAGGCAGGGTGTGGGAGCCAGGCAAGGCCAGGACAAGTGTGCACGCACGTTGTCGTGTGCCTACAATGTCCTACCCCATATCCCACACCAATCTACCGAGTTGATTTTTCTCCGACCACTCAGATGGTTCCTGAACCCACTGTCTTGAGGGGTTGTGCCAAGTGCATTGTTCCCCTTGCTTCCTCACCCCTTCATGTCTCCTAGTGAGCTGATAATGTAAGCGTAGTCTCTGCGCATATTGATTTTCTATTTCTACGCCTTCTTTCCAAAATGCCTAGATGCTGCTACCTGTGTTGGTGTGTTGGTCTCAGAGGGAGGTCCCAGAAGGCAAAAGATGTGTCTGTCTTGCTCTTTATATGGAGCTGTGCTTGTCACCTCTGGGTGTTGTTGTTATGTTTTTTGGTTTGTTTTGATATGTTAGGTGTTTTGTTTTTTGGCAACCATGCCACATCTCCTTGAGGGCTGTTGATCTGCTTTTAAAGTAGAGCTCCAAAGAGAGGAGATCGTTGGTGCACAAGGGGTTCTCCTGCTCTGAGTGTGAGACTGACTCTCCCTTCTGGACAATTCTTTCATTGCTGTTCATGCCTGGAGGAGTGTTGTAACCCTCAGTTCCTTCATACATTCACTCATTTATCTGTTCAATTAGCCACATTTATTGAGGCCCTTCTGTGAGCCCATTCCTGGGTTTGGCCTCTGGGAATATTAAAACCAACTGCTAACCACATGTCTAACAGGGAAACAGACATGTAGACCAGTAAATATCATAAAGCACAGCAAGGAGGTCCCCTAATAGAGGTCAGAGGTGGTGAGCAATAGAAGAAAGAACGGGGACTTCAGAGTCGAATAGATCAGGATTCAAATTCAGTGTCCAGCTTTTACTAGTTTTATGACATACTTGAACCCATGTTTAATGGAATGATGGTGTCTAT